>PVIA01009168.1:0-63737 GCA_004024845.1 Tonatia bakeri | reverse complement strand
GAGTCTGTCATTTGTTTCCTATCTGGATTCTGTTTAATTCAAACAAATAATAAAACAAGTATCCAATAGGGCTATATTTCTGTAGCTGACCTCTATGTTTTGCTCAGGAGAATCTGTTGAAATCACATCTTTTTCTCCACTCTTCAGGTTGGCTTTTTGACAGGTGAGATAAGTAGATGTGATCAAGTCTTACTAGTTACGTGGTATATCAAATCTTTAGTCTTGGTGACATGGCTCAGAACAGGGTGGTGACATAAAAAGTGTTTTGTCACTTTTCTGTCTTAACCAATATTCACCTGCATCTTAGGTCAATAACCAATCACTTTATAGAAAAATGTTACATTTTACAAGAGAATACTTTTGGCAGATTGGTTCAAAAACTCACACATGTTTAAGAAAACATCTAAGATGGTGTTTTTCTAGGTATTTTGTGTCTGTGTTTAATGTTCTAGTTTTCCTATTACGTATATTTATATAAAACACTGATTTTACATAACATTTTACTTTGTCAAACAGATGTAATGTGCTTCCCCTATTGACATTCTATCATGAAGAAAAACTTTGGTGAGTCAATGGGATGTTGGCTGTGTAGACTTTTATAAATAAGGATGTCAACCATGCTCATGTTCCATATACAAGAGCTATCTGCCTTTATACATGTAAGGTAAATATGATAGGATAAGGGCTTTATTTTTCATTATCAACTAAACACCATATGAGAAATTCCCAATATCAAAGGCATTTCTCTGGACACTAAATCTGAAAAATATCCATGAGAAATTTTTAAAAAGCATAATGAGATCAAATAATTCAAAGAGATACTTCATGACATATCCCAAACATCAGATTAACAATACACATTAAAAGCTCTAAGAAGTACAGTATTAAAGACCATGATCAGAGGGGAAAGGAGAGGGAATTTCAAGGGAAAAGAGGAAGGGTTTACAGGAACAAATATAAAGGACACATGGACAAAAACTAGGGGGGGTGGAAATGGGAGGGAGGTGGGGAGGAATGGGTGGGTAGGCTGGGATGGGAGTAAAGGACAGAAAACTGTACTTGAACAACTATTAAAATAAAATTTAAAAAAAAGAAACCTGAACACTTATTTTAACTCAGAATTACATTTTCTGTAAAGTTTAATATCTAAATTGTTTTTCAAAGAATATATTTTATATAAAATTGACTTACAGTGGTTATAACATTGCTAATTGGCAAATTTGTATAATCCCCTTTAAAATATTTTATTCATTTCTCTCAATGAAATTTCTTATTTCCTAAAAGGCAACAAGTTGATGATCCTTGTCTAATATCCCTAAAATATTTGAAAAATACCCAGAGAGGACAGTAATTAAATTAGTCCCACTTCTAAACCTTTAATCAAGTGTTAACTTTTTTGACAATCAGGGAACACTGAAATAGGAGGTCTGGCTGTCATTGTGACTCCAGGTTAAACACCCTACTATAGTAACTACTTGAAGAGAAGAAGGTATAGGGGAAGAACAAAGGGTATGGTAGAAGATTTGATATGAAATATTGTAAGATGACTAATCTCAGGCGTCCAACCAGTAGTTTTCAACTTTCCACTGTATCCCCTCTTGAGAAATAAAGCACATACAAATATAACAGTCCTTCACTGTTATACATGCAAATTATTCTCAGCCATAGGGCACCATTTCCTATGTGTCTCTTAGAACATTCCTGGGTATTGAGCTCAGAGTGAGAAGTGACAAATGTGTCTATTTTGAAAAAGCCATCCCAGTATGATTCACTCAACTTTTCCTTGGGTGAATCCATGGCAAGTACAATGTTGACAGACAAGTTTCTATACAGCTGGAATGCAAGTACAGCCATTAATTTAGTCATTTGGTCAAGATTTATTTTTCTAAGTAAGCCGGAAGAGAGTCATATATTAGGGAGTGTTTATTCTCTTCATTATATGCCTGTAACTACTATTATTATTTGCATAAATTTGAAGTCAAGGCTATTTTCAGAAAATTATTAGGGAAGAATCTATATATAATTGGGAATAGAAAACTAATAGTATCATTAGTTTTTCTACAATCCTGTTCCTCAGTGAACAATGATGTGTTATTCAAATTTTTAGAACAAAAAATCCAACTTCTCACAAACTTGTCAGTATTGTGCTAAGCAACTCCAAAATCAACTAATCAATTAAATATTTGAATTATAAAATACATGTAGAAAGTGAGACAACTAATAAGTGTAAGACTTGAATTTTTCACCAACTGAACACATCTGGGATCAGCCAACAAATCAAGTAGTAGATGCATTCATCACCCCAGAAATCTCCCTAACTCCTCCTTCCAGCTACTATGAATAAATGGACAGTCACTCTGCTGACTTCTCACACCCTAGGTAAATTTACTATTTTGAACCTTATATAATCTTACCAGTATCTGAATGGAATTAAGCTACTTTAATGTCCTGTTCTGTGAGCTATTGTTTCATGGGTTTCACCATTATTTTATATTGAATGGCTTTATATTTATGTTGCTATGCAGGAGTGCTCTATATCTTTTGAACATGAATATGTATGTGTGCACAAGGTAAATATGTGTGACACATAGAAAATGGTCATATAGTGATGAGTGTATATATGTAAATGTAGTATGCCTATAACACAAATATGCATACACACACACACACCATTCCATGGGTTGCCTTTTGATTTTTAATAGTGGACATTGCTGATCATTTCTTAATTGCAATACAGCCCAGTTTATTAGTTTCTTTATGATAGCCACTTTTGTTTCCTGTCTAGGTAACTTTTTCCTAATCCACAGCAATGAAGATATTCTCCTGTGTTTTATTCTAAAAGCTATACTGCTTTACATTTTATTTTTAAGACTGTAATGCAACTCTAAAATTGACTTTTGTATATGATATGAGTTAGACTGAAGACTTACTAATTTTTTTTTGTCTACATGGAATCCAATTGACCAAGAACTATTTATTGAAGTGGCCACCTTTACCCCATCACCTACAGTGTCACCTTGTCACAGTAAGATGACCCAAAAAGTATTGGTCTGTGCCTGGACTCTACACTGTCTCATTGCTCTATTTTCTATTTTGCACCAGTGCCATCTACTAAATTTCTATAGATTTATAGTGGGTCTTACCATCAATGTCATTAAACTTGAAGACTTATTTGATTCTTTACATTTCTACATATACATTTTTGAATCTGTCAACTTCCATAAAAATTGAATATTATATTAGAATTTCCTTCAATCTATAATAAATTTTAGAAGAATTCATATTTTATATAATGTCTTATAACTACAAAGACATGTCATTACATTTACCAAATTATACTTTAATTTTTCTTAACATTTTGTGTATCTCCATAGAGCATTGACATACTTTGTTAGATTATTTCTTGGCATTTGTTGTTTTTTTGATGCTATATAAAATGGTATATTTTAACTTCAACTTCTACCTGCTTACTACTGGTATATAGAAATGAAATGGATTTCTCATGATAATTTTTTATTGAATGAATTTGCTAAACATACTTCTTAACTATAATAGGTTTATATAGATTATTCTTCACATGCAATAATGCCATCTATACATGATGTTATTCCTGCCTTTAATATAACTTTTACTTTCTTTTATTTTATTAGTGTTATTGAAATATATCTGACATATAACACTATGTAATTTTCAGGTGTAAAAACATGTTAATGTTTTTTCAAGGATTTTATTTATTTATTTTTAGATAGAAGGGAAGGGAAGGAGACAGAGAGGGAAACATCAATGTGTGGTTGCCTCTCATACTCCCCTCATTGGGGACCTGGCATGCAAACCAGATATGTGCCCTGACTGGGAATCGAACCAGCAAACCTTTGGTTCACAAGTGTGTGCTCAATCCACTGAGCTACACCAGCCAGTGCCAAATATGTTAATTTGGTACTGTTATATATTACAATGTAATGAACATTGCAGTGCTAATTAGCACTGTTATAATGTAACATTATTATTATTTTTTTAGTGATTGGAATAATTCAGTTCTATTCTCTTAGCAAGTTTGAGTGCATATATTTCTTCAATATTCTATTTTTATTTATTTGGAATATACACCCAGAAGATGAATCACTGGACCATATGATAAGTCTGTTTTCATTATTTGAAGAATTTCTATACAATTCTCCATGGTGGCTGTATGAGTTTACATTTCTACTAACAGTGTGTGAGAGGCCCCTTTTCTCCACATCCTCTGCAACACTTGTTATTCCTTCTCTTTTATAAATAGCCATTCCAACAGGTGTGCAGTGATATCACAGTGTGGTTTTAATTTGCAATTTCTTGTAATTAGTAAAGTAGAACATCTTTTTATGGGCCTGGTGGCCATCTGTGTGTCTTCTTTGGAAAAATGTCTTCAGATTCTCTGCCCATTTTTTTAATGGGTTGTTTCTTTTCATTTTATTGAGTTGCATGAGTTTTTATATATTTTGGGTATTAGAAGTTATCTAATACCAACCATTTATAAAAGTTTATATAAAATATAAAAATATATAAAATGTATAAGAAGTTTGGGAAACTTCTTATTAGATGTGTGATTTGCAAATATTTTCTCCCATTCAGTAGATTTCCTTCTCATTTTATTGACGGTTTCTTTCACTGTGCAGCGTTGGAATTTGATATAGTCTGATTTGTTTGTTTATTGTTTTGTTTCCCCTGCCTTTCAAGTCATAGCCAAAAAAATCACTAAGATCAATGTCAAGGAGTTTATTGACTATCTTTTTCTCTGAGAATTTTATGGTTTCAGGTCTTACATTCAGGTCTCTAATCTGTTTTGAATTAATTTTTGTTTATGGTGTATATAGCAGTCTAGTTTCATTCTTTTGCATGTGGTTGTCAATTTTTTCCCAAAACAGTTTCAAATACTGTAGGTTCTTGCTTCCTTTGTCATGAATTAATTGTTTATATTTGTGTGGATATTTGGGGGGGACTTTCTAATTTGTGCTATTAATTTGTGTCTATTTTTATGACAGTGCCATACTGTTTTTTTCTTTTATTTCTTTTCTTGATTTTTATTGTTGACACTATTGCAGATGTGCAGTTAATTTCTATAGCTTCATAGCATAATTTGAGATCAGGGAGCATGATACCTACAGTTTGTTCATTTTTTCTCTATATTGCTTTGTCTACTCAGGGTCTTGAGGTTCCATACAAATTTAAAAATTACTCCTTTTGGTTTTGTAAAAATGCCATGAAAATTTTGATAAATATTGCATTGAATCTGTAGATTGCTTTGGGTAATATGAAAATTTTAAAAATATTAATTATCCTAAACCATGAGCATGAAATTTTTTTCCATTTATTTGTGTCTTTAATTTCTTTCAACAATGTCTGTTAGTTTTCAGTGCACAGGTCTTTCACTTCCTTCGTGAAATTTATTCCTTAGTATTTGTACTTTTGGTGAAATTGTAAATGAGATTGATTCCTGAATTTCTCTTTCTGATAGTTTGTTATTTGCATATGTAAGTGCCATAGTCTTCTGTATATACATTTGTATCCTGCACCTATACTGGATGTGCTTATTAGCCTAACAAATTTTTAGTGGAATCTTTAGGTTGTTGTGTGTTTAGTGTCAACTGCATATGGATATAGGTTTACCTTTTTTTTTTACTAAATTGCTGGGCCTAGGACTTCCTGTACTATACTGAACAACAGTGGCAATAATGGGCACTGTTATCTTGTTCCTGATCTTAAGGGAAAGTAGCTTTTAACTTTCCACTATTGACAATATTGTTAGCTGTGAGTTTGTCAAATGTGGCCTTTAATATAATGAAGTATATTTCCTCTTTGTTGAGAGTTTTTATCATAAATGATGTTGGCTTTTGTCAAATGCACTTTTTGCATTCTACTACAGATAATCATATGATTTTTATTTTTTATTTTTTATTGTGGTGGGATTGTTTTGCAAATGTTGAATCATCCTCACATCCTTAGGATAAGTCATATTTGTTCATGGAGAATGATCCTTTAAATGTATTGTTAAAATTTTATTTGCCAGTATTTTGTAGAGACATTTTGCATCTATGTGCATAAAGTACATTGGTTTGTAATTTCGTATGTGAGTATGTTTGTGGTATCTCTTATTGTTTTGGGCATTAGGGTAAGCTGGCTTTGTAAAATTTCTTTAGAATCACTCCCTCAACCTCAATTTTTAGAACAGTTTGAAAGCATCATCTCCTTTGAACATATGATAGAATTCACCAGTGAAGCTGCCCAATCCTGGATTCCTGGAGTTTCCTTTTGCTGAGATGTTTTTGTTTGGTTTTGTGTTTTTCTGATTCATTATACTTACTAGTAATTGGTCTATATAGACTGACTATCTTGATATGGTTCACTCTTGAAATATTGTGCAACACATTTCTAAAAATGTAACCATTTCCTCTAGGTTGTGCAATTTGTTGCCTTCATAGTAGATACTTGTGATCTTTTATATTTCTGTAGTGTCAGTTGTAACTTCTCTTTCATTTTCAATTTCATTTGAGTCATGTATTTCTCTTTTTACTTGTCCATGAGTATAGCTAATGAGTTGTCAATTTTATTGATCTTGTGAAAAAAACAACTTTTGGTTTCATTGATTTTTTTGTGTGCGTTTAGTCTCTATTTTATTTATTTTTGTTCTGATTTTTATCATTTTCTTTCTTTTACTAACTTTAGACATTTTTCTTTTCATTCTATTCTTTAGGTGTAATGTTTGATTATTTGAAATTTGTCTCTCTTTACTTGATGTAATGCTACATTACTATGACTTTCTCTCTTGTGATTGCTTTAGCTACATCCCATAGAATCCATGTGTTGCTTTTAATTTTCAAATTCTCAGTTATTTAATATTTTTGGATGATTTTTTGTTGACATATTTGTTGTCTACTAGCACATTGTTTAGTCTTGACATATTTTGATTTTTTATGTGACTGATTTTTAATTTCATTCTATTTCTGTCTGAGAAGGCACTGGGTATTCTTTCAATATTCTTATATTTAATTGAGACTTATTTTGTGTGTAACATATGACCTATCCCAGAGAATGTTGATATGAACATGCAAAGAATGTATATTCTACTGTTTTTGGATCTAATGTTTTACATATACTGTTAGGTCTATTTGGTTTAAAGTGTCAGTTACGGTCAATGTTTCCAGATTGGTTTTTCGTCTGGATGATCTATCCATTGATGCAAATGTGCTGTTAAATCCATCCCATATTATTATTGTGTAGCTTTCAATTTTTCCCTTAGGTCCTTTAATATTTCACTTAAGGCATACTTTCAAGATAGTGTATACTTTGTTCCAGAGTACATCAATAAAGCAAGTATCATAATAAAGCAAGTCATGAATTTTTCCATTTTCCAGTGAATATGAAAGTTATGTTTATTCTATATTGTAGTCTTTTGAGTGTGCAATCATATTATGTCAAAAGTAAAGGTATCTTAATTTAAAAATATTTTATTTCTAAAAAATATTAACCAACATTTGAGCCTTCAGTGAGTCATAATCTTTTTTGATGGTAAATGGTACATTTAAATACCTTGTTCTTTTTAATTGATGAATTTTACTTTATTTTATTTTAATTTTATTTATATTATTTTGGTACTGGCTAAGTGTCCAGGGTAAAATGTTGACTCAAAACAGTGAAAAATGACACCCTTCCTGGTTCCCAATATCAGGGGAAGCTACTAATATTTCATTAGTCTGTGATGTTTCTGTAGGTTATTGTTTTTGACACTCAGTGTTGGTAAAGTTTCTATTTAAAATTTTCTATGAGCTTCTTTTCATCAATTGATATTGAATTTTTCCATTCTTTTGTATCTTTCAAATTGTCACATGATTTTTTGTCTTTACATAGTAATACACATTACCTGATTTTCAAATGTTACATTCTTGGATTTCTGTATTCTTAGCTTCTAAGGGATTCCCAGAAAGAGTAAATACCCTTGGGAATTATCAGCAAAAAAATATGAAGGTTTCCCTATAAAATATTTTCCTCTCTGTTATGTAGTACTTGTAATCTTTCAAGCTTCCACAACTACTTCCACCTTTAAAATACATTTTTAAGTAATTTATTTCGGTTTTGTAAGCTGTTCTGTGTGAAAGTTTTGGAACGTTTTGAATGATAAATGTTGACCACTTGTGAATTGCTCCAACTTTCCAAGAAACACATATCTGTTTATTTAATTTTAACAAATACTCATTTGCTTTTAATATACAGTTTGATACTTAGGCTTCTTTTTTATAAGAAAAGCTTGGTCTAATCACAATACATTTTCTTTTAAACTTTGAAAGAATGCTATTCAACTAATTAAAAATGAGGACAAGAAGACTTCTACAACTCTCAACAATTTAACTAATTTGTATGGCATGTCTCAGTACAAAGTGGAATATTAGATTATCTCAGTAAAATGGCAATTTTATTCTCCCATTTGATTAGATGAAAGCTTCATGTCAACTTCAGCTTTCTCTTTTCCTCATATGACACAGTGAAAACATCAGTAACTCTATTGGCTATAGATTCAACATATAGCCACAATTTGACTAATTCTTAAAACCCCAAGCAAGTATTATGTTCTTTCAAGCCCCTGTCTTCTTTCACCTAGAATACATAAATAGTATCCTAAATGGATTATATGTTTCTGAACTTACCCAAGCCCCTAGAGAGACTGTGAGTGTTCACAGCAGAAAAGCACAGAAAAAAAATGTCTTCTAACAGAATCATTTGATAAATTCTCAACCCATACAGAGTAATGTCTAATGTTTTCTCCCATCAATAATCTATCTCTTTCCACTCTATTATTCAGCTTCAGTCTTAGTGCACTTGTCCTTAACACTTCTTCTGCCTTAGCCTGCTTCTCACATGTATCTCCATAACGTATTTTATTTCATTCAAATTACTTCTTAAACATCATTCCAACAGATGACTTTTATTTTGGTATGGCAGCATTTAGTCTTATTCAGTCTCATTTCTTAATTAGTTTACTTTAGAGTCTCATTACAATTGAATACTGATCTTTTTTACTTGCGTATTCATTCATTGTCTGTCTTCTACCACTAGAAATATATGTTCCATGAGAACATAGACATTATTTTTTATTAATAGCTGCATTAAACAACACCTAGAAGAGCACCTGCCATATAAACCTTCAATAAGTATGGGTTGAATTAGTAAACTATACAAATTTAATTCAACATGGCTTATATTAAAAAGAAATAACCCTTAATATCAAAGAGCTGGAAATAGTTGGCTGCTGTGGTTTAGTTGGTTGGAGCATTTTGCCATAACTGAAAGGTTAAGGATTGGATTCCCAGTCACAGCACATATGCAGGTTGTAGGTTTGATCCCCAATCTGTGCACTCATGATCCCCAGTCCTGGCACATACAGGAGGTAACCAATTGATGGTTCTTTCTGACATCAGTGATTCTCTCTCCCCCTTCCCCTCTCCAAAAGCAATGAAAAAGTATCCTTGGGTGAGGATTAACAATTTTTAAAAAGCAAGATAGAAACAACTAATAATTCACTGCCATATTGTACAATGTCTGAGAAGAAGCAAAAGAATATTCTTAAAAGGTTTTATCACTGAAGGGTTGATGAACTCTTAAATGTTACAAGCATGGGGATTCAATTAAGATTTCTTACCCAGATTGTATTCCTTTGTCTAGTATATATATTCTTTCCAAATAAGTAAGTAGGAGAGTGATTTTTTAAAATATCATTATAAAATGTAGGCGTATATGCATGTGTATGCCTGTATATGTATATTTTTATCTGACCATATCTCTTAAGTAAAATATTAGAAATCACTTTTTTAAATTCATAATTTATTGTTTGAGAGTAGTTTAAGGTTCACAGCAACACTGAAGGAAAGGTAGAGAGAACTCCCATGTGCCCTATCTTGTACACATGACAGCCTTCCCATCAGTCCTTGCACATTTAATTTTGTACTCAGAGTTGGCAGTTTTATTCATCAATCAGTTAAAGCTTTTATCTTTTATTCCATTTTTTTTATTTTTGGATTTCATTTTCTATACTGAGAAGACATTTGTCAGTCTTATTGTTGTTCTTTTGAAGGTGGCGTTAAATCAGTTCTGTGGTTGTTTTAAGAATTTCTTTGTTGTTGCATAATATTAATTGATATTCCTTGGTACTCTTTTTTTGTATTTATGCTGCAAATACTTTTTAAATTTGTAATTCGCCTTTTTTCCCAGTATTGAAGAAAAACTTAGCCTTTATCTCTTAACATATTGTTTGTATCCTATTCATTCTTTATGGAAATCCAATGACTCATATGCTAATTTTATTCATTATACCCCATATGTCTTTTATGTTCGAGTTTTTCTTTTTTCTTATTGTTCCACTAATGTTTCATTTTGTGAATTGTCTTCTTTTCAAGCATTGCATCAATTCCCTGTTCAGATCAAGAATTTTAATTTGATTCTTTTCTATAACTTCCATTTCTCTTTGGAGAATTCCTATTTATTCAATTTCTGAAAGCATATCTCCCTTTGTATCCTTGAGCCAAGTTGTATGTAATATGCTTTAAAATATCTATCTTTCAATCCTAATATCTAGGTCACTTCAGAATTGTTTTTACATAGCTTTTCTCTCCGTCATGTTTAACATTTGACCCATTTTTCTCATATTTAGTAACATTTGGGTTGTATATTGAATATTTTGAGTAATACTCTTTTTACAAAGATCGTTTTTATTTATATTTACTTTTTGTAATCATTTACCTTGGCTGGATTTAATTCAAACTCTATATCACTTGCAGTTCAAAAAATTTCTGATCTGTTTCTCTAACCTAAACTGGATTTCCTAGAGTTTATTCCACACATAAGTAGTTCAGAGATCAGCCAGAACTTTACACCTGACTTAAATGAAAAATTAGGGGATAAGTAGGAGATTTAAACAGGGGTTTTACCCAAAATTTGCTGTTTATTTATTCACATAATATTTTCACTTTAATATTATAGTGTCCATATTTATTTCATATTTTTATTAAATTGTGTATTTTCTGATTTACTGCATTTTTACCTCTTGTCCAATATACATAATTGCAGAATAAATTTTTTGAAAGAACAACTTTTACATGGATAATGAAGGTGCTGAAATAGTTTAAGATTTTGTTTAACCTGATTTAGTCATCAATTCAAATGAAGACTGCTGCCAAGTAATCAAGGGAAAGCTGAGACTTGGAAGAATAGCAAAGGAAGAATTAAGAAGTGATCGGCAAGGGAAAATCAGTGTTATTAGAGACTAATGCTAAAATCACCCACACTCTTATATTCTTAATTACTATGTATGGGTATGAGAATGAGACAGTGAAGAAGGCTGATAGGGAAAATTGATTTATTTTAAATATGGTGTTGGATGAGAACTCTGCAGATACCCTGGACTGTAAGAAATCAAACAAGTGGGTCCTAGAGCAAATTAACCGTGAAACATCACTGGAGACAAAAATGGCAAAACTAATAATGCTGTCCATTGGGCATGTCATGAGAAGGTTGATTTCTTTGGAAAATAGAAGGCAGCAGAAAAAGAAGAAGACCAAACATGATGTGAATTGACTCTATAAACAAAGCCATAGATAGTTATAAGTCTACTTATGAAGCTGAGCAAGATTGTTGATGACAAAACATTGTAGACATCTCTTATTCATAGGGTTGCCAGGACTTGGAGCTGAGTCAATAGCTTGTAACACATAAGCCATCTGTTTTGTCTGGCTTTCTATTCCTAATACCCAGTTCTCACTGTCTTCTAATTATGATTTGCAATTTTCATATAAAGAAAGCACAATTCTAGTGCAGTTTTTCAAATACTACTTTTATAACTTAGGGAAATTCATAATTAGATTTTTAAATGTCTACATTCATTCATATTTCTATCCATTCAACAGACAAAATGAAACCTCCCATGTGCCAGAGAACTTTCTAGTTATTATGAACACAGTGATGAATAGGAACTAATCTTTGTTTGTAAGGCTTGGGGGACATTCAGGGAAACCATCACAGCATAATCAGTATAATGTAACATGGTTTGTATTATCTAGAACAGATAGATAAAATGTCCTAGTGCCCCAATCATATTTTATCTTATAAAAATAGTTTGTTCTACTTGTTTGTAACTGTGGGTTCAATCAAGAATCCTTAAGATAGCCTTTGTAATTCCCATGGCTGTTTTCTTTTCCTCTCTAAAAGAATCCTTAAAAATATTGTCATATATTACCTTTTGCAAGGATTTTGCACATCACATATCATGTACTCCCATTGTCAGCCTTCAAACCAATTGTTTTTATACTCAAAAAACCATCTTATCCTATTTTCACATAATGCTGAAATGATTGAAATGTTGGCAGTCCATTTATTATGAATTTAATACTTTGAAAGAAAGGATCTTTAAAAGATTTTAGAAGTCTATGATGCTAACACTCACAGATCACTCTGTTTCTGACTATGCTAATATGTGCACATTCCTGCAAGTTCCAATACAGGAGGGTGTGTCTACTCACTGAGAAAGGAATTCAAAGTTGTCTCAAAGACAGCAAAAAACACAGCAACAATATCCAAAGGCCACTACTTCAAATAGAAACTATTGTCAATTGGTTCCAATGAATTAATTCATCATTTCTTTCACTAAAGCAAGCAAGAATATTGTTATAAAACCTGATTTACAGCAAGTCTTATTTTCTAAAAAACTTTTCTTAGCACTTCCATTATAATGGTTTGCTCGTTTATTCCCACCAACAGTAAGTAGGGTTCCCTTTTCTTCAAAGCCTTGCCCAACACTGTTGTTAGTTGATCTATGAATGATGGCCATTCTCACAGGTGTGAGGTGATATCTTATTGTGGTTTTAATCTGCATCTCTCTGATGGCTAGTGATGTTGAGCATCCTTTCATATAACTCTGGACCCTCTGTATGTCCTCCTTGGAGAAGTGTCTGTTTAGGTCTTTGTCCATTTCTTTATTGGACTGTTTGTCTTCTTTGTGTTGAGTCAGATGGGTTCTTTATATATTTTGAAAACTAAACCCTTATCAAATGTATCATTGGGGGAAAACAGTATGGAATTTCCTCAAAAATTAAAAATGACACTGTCTTCTGACCCAGTAATTCCACTGCTTGGGATATACCCTAAGAATCTCAAATCACCAGTTCAAAAGAGCTTATGCACCCCTATGTTCATAGCATCATTATTTATAGTAACCCAATGCTGGAAACTGCCTAAGTGCCCATTAGTGAATGAGTGGATCAAAAAACTGTCACATTTACAAAATGGAATACTACACAACAGAAAGAAAGATGGAACTCCTTACTTTTGCTACAGCATGGATAGAACTGGAGAATATTATGCTAAGTAAAATAAACCATTCGGTGAAAGACAAATACCATATGATCTCACCTATAAGAGGAATCTAATGAGCAAAATAAACTAATGAGCAAAATAGAACCAGAGGCATAGAAACATGAAACAAATTGACAGTGACCAGAGGGGAAGGGAGAGGGAGATAATGGTGGGAAGAAGAGGAAGGGACTAGTCAAGGAACATTTATGAATGACCCATGAATATGGACAACAGTATGGGATTTGACTGTGGGAGTTGCGAAGAGGGGAGGGCTGAGCAGAGGAGGGAAAAGAGGGAAAGTTTGAGATAACTGTAATGGAATAACAATAAAAAATAAAAATAAATAGTTTCAAATGTTTTAGGTATGAAAAATAAAAGAGAAAAGGGGAGAGAGAAGAGGGAATATAGTGTTCTTTTTGATCCAAAGTATACATGCCTCATATTAATCAGTGATCTTTCAAAATGTGGTGCATGCAAGACCTTCCAAGATTCCACCATTCCCTCTTATGTGGTATTCTAGTTAAAAATATCGGCCCTGGATGGTGTGGATCAGTGGGTTGAGCAATGGCCTGCGAGGCAGAGGGTCACCGGTTGGATTCCCAGTCAGGCCCTATGCCTGGGTTGTGGGACAGATCCCCAGTAGTGGGCATGTAAGAGGCAACCACACATTAATGTTTCCCTCCCTCTCTTCCTCTCTTTCTAAAAATAAATAAATAAAATCTTTTAAAAAGTACCGCAAAATAAAAGACCTAATTCTTTCACTGAAAAAAAAAAGTGTTTACTCATGTACATATGATAATATAGCTAAGAATTAATGGGGGAAAACATTTAGGTACACTATTAAATTTAAAATGTAGAGTCTAGCCCTGGCTGATGTAGCTCAGTGGGTTGAGTGTAGGCCTGTGAACCAAAGGATTACTAGTTCGATTCTGTGTCAGGGCACATACCTGGGTTGCAGGCCAGGTCCCCAGTAGGGGATGCATGAGAGGCAACCACACACTGATGTTTCTTTCATTCTCTTTCCTCTTCCCTTCCCCAAACTCTAAAAATAAATGAAATCTTTAAAAAGGGTAAAATAAAATGTGGAGTGTACAAGTTACTTGCGTATGTGCATGCATGGGTCTGTATTTATCAGTTTCCCTCTTCTAGAAGTTAACAAATTTCTTAGCTGTGTGGAGATTAAATATTCCCACGGCACCTTTATTTTTTATTCCAGAAGACATGTAAGTGACCACTACTCTGAATGGATACATCCATACTTCCCTGCTCTGAGAAGTTTGTAAATAAAATCTATATTGAAAGAACACAGGAAACAAAGAAGAATTATTTTTGAAATTTTTAGAAAGGCCATGTACGAGTTAAATAAATACCAGGAGTCACATTTATTAAACTGACATCTTTTTCAGCAATAAACATTTTTATAGCTCGATATTTTATGAAGTGTTCTGTAGGTGAGGATAAACAGTTAAGCTGCCGTGACAAACAACCCCAGAACTCAGCGGTTTTAAACAACAAAAGTGTTGGCTTATGTACAGACAGTTGCAGTTCCATGTGACATTCCAGGGTAGCTGTCAGCCACAGATAACTTATACACCTTCCTCAGCAATGCAGGCTTCACTGCAGACAGTGCTGGATGCACTTGTACCAGAATTAAATCCTTGTATCCAGGGTGGCACATGTCACATCATCTCACTTTAAGAGGTAGAATCGTGCAAATGGCCCATGTGTCCAAAAATGGCGAATGGAAATCTTACTGAGCAGCATTAATGTCTACTTTAAACATGTCTATACAAGTTTAAAGTTAGCAGAATTCTTGGGGTTTAAGGACCATCCCCAAGTGTTTAAAAACAGGCTCTGACGTAAAAGAAGTTGACAAAACCACCCTAACCCCTTTACATTGATCACCAGGAAGACAAAAGAGATCTGTAAATTATAGTACATGATGGAGCACGGTGAGTTCAATTTTGTGAGACCTTCACCTGAGCGTGATTAGTCACGTAAAAAGGCGATTTCTCCCAGCTCACAGGGCTATCCATATCCTGTGTCCCTCATCTTTCTCATCTCTCTGCGAGAGACAACTTACCACATCGCATTTGAATAAACAAAGTATTCTTAGGCCTACAGCATATGTGCAAAGCTCTTTATCTATATCAAATTATGGCTTTTCATAAAGGTTGAATGGCAAGAGACTTATATATTATTTTATTTTTAATATTTCTTGTGGAAAAGAGAGCCTTCAACTTTGTGATCCTGTCATCTGCATCTCTCTCTCAAACCCACACACACGCACAGAGTCAGGCAGAGCCACGGGGAGGCCAAGGCGGAGGGAGAACTTAGGGAAAAATCATCAGAAACAAAAAGTTCGAAAGGATTGTCTTCCTAAATTAAAAAAAAATATTTTAAAAATAACAATGTTTAAAAAATAATTCAAACTTACCAGGTTTTTACCACTCTGTTCAAAGTGGGCAAAGAGGAACTGCCACACATGATTATTATATTCATAAATATGCATATCCAGGGATATAACAAAGTCAGGAATAAATTGTTATTCCTAAGTGGTCCTAGTCTGTGGCACCAGGTCAAGGATTCATTATTTTGAGACCAGACTGGATGACCACATTAGTATTGGTTTATTTTTGTGTAAAAATATTTTATTTCTTTTAGCTTTTTGACTGTGAAAGTGCCTAACATAATTAAAGCAGAGCAAAGTTTCAGTTTCTTCTTCTAAAGCAAGTATTGTGAATGTATACAATAAAAAATTATGTGTGTGTATTAGTCTGTCCAGAAAAAGTCCAGCCATTGTTAATATAAGTTCTGTCCAGAAGGTATCCAGCCATGTACTATGAAAAATAGAGACATCTATTGAAGAAGATGCAAGATGCAAGAAATATAATATATAGGACAATAATTCATTGGTCCCCTTCAAAGTTGGCTCCTTGAGACTTCACATACTTCTATCAATATCCATCAGCTCTCCTGTCATATTTTCCTGAATTTCATCAATTGTCTAAAGTCTCCTTTGTTTTCAAAGGTGATTCTAATGTTGGAATAATCCAGAAATCACAGGGTGCCAAATTTGGGCTGTAGGAGGTGTGAGTCACCTGGGCGATTTGTTGTTTCACCAAAAATCTCTGCCGGAGGTGTGATGCATAAGTGAGCACCTTGTCATGAAGATGCTGCCAATCACAAGTTGCCCATAACTGCAGCCTTCTGAATCATCTGGTTTCCAGGGAAAAATGTTCAAGCTTAACACAAAATTTTATGCAGATTTGTTGTACTAATTTCTCAGTCATTTTGAATGCAAAGGTCACAGAGTACATGTGCTCACTCAGTGGAGTCTACCTTCTCAACTGACTACTACAGTGAAGTCGTCATTGTTCATGCATGCACATTCTCGTCCCTCCCCTCAGCTGCCAGATTATATCAGTGTCACACTAACCATCCTTGTTATGTGTGTGTGCATATGTATATGAGCGTGTATGTGTAGAGATGAAGTGGATGTACATCACAGTGATTAATAGTGAGATCTTTAGAGCCAGACTGTCTGATTTGATGTTTTGTCCTAACCCTGCCATTTTCCACAGGATGCTTTCTCTGAGAATGTTACATGAGCTCATTGTGCCTCTGAGCCTGTTAGATGATATGTATGTGCCTCGGTTTCCTTATAAGTATCATTGAAATGATAATAGTACCCAACTCATTAAAATTTTTGAGATTTAAATGGGCTAATTTGTATAAAGCATTTTTATCCCAAACACATAGTATCCATTCACATCCAGTAAAAGTTCCCTATTCATTTTGGAACATTATTATTATCATGATCTCCATCATGAAAGCCTCTCCTCTCCTCTGATGGTCTTATTATTATTTACCTTTGACCTCCCTGTGTACCATCCATCTTCCAGTCATTCCACACCATTTGACACACTGCACTTGTTCTCTATTTACATCACAACACCTAAATTACTGAAAGGTCAGTTGTCTTGTGTATAGTATTTTCAAATATTTGTTGAGATTTCAGTGTATTTTGGAGGTTGATTTATCATCATATTTCATTGGATTTAGAATGTCTATCTTTCCCATTGTTTTGTATATATTTTATTGACAGAACTGTATATTGTAGTTTTATGCATTCCTTATATATAGAACATTAAGTAATATGCATATGTGTATGTACACACAAACATGTGTGTGTATATATGTATGTATACATATGCAGGCACTGCAAAGAAAATGACATAATAAGCTTATTAAGTGTCACAGGCATATCTAATCTATTTTTAAAACAATTTTAAATTTGTTTTCAATTATAGTTTGCATTCAATATTATTTTATATTACTTTTGGATGTACAGAATAGTGGCTAGACAACCACATATGTACATTACAAAGATTCTCCTGGTATTTTCACTACCCACCTGACACCACACATAGTTATTACAATGTTATTAACTGTATTTCCTAGGTTGTACTTTACATCACCATGACTATTTTGTAACCACAAATCTGTACTTCTAAATACCTGCTTATTAAGTGGATACTATAATGAATCCCATTTACAGATGGAAGACTGCACTCCAAAGAAAACAATCACCATTCCTTGGTAAATGTGACCCCAGAATAACCGACTCCAGGGTCTGTCTTTAAGTATTATGCTATTTCAGTATCATGCTATTGCACAAACAGCAGTGTTAATGTTTGCCCCATTCATTGGGGTCTTCATCTTGTTCTCTGTTGTCTCTGTAGTGCTACAGCAGCATCCAGTATGCTGAAGGTGCTCAATAAATATTTTGATTACCAAGTTAGTCTATTAGATTGAACATGTTTATCATGGTTATTAACTTTCCCCAAACAATATTGACTTCTTGTCTTGATGTTTTTGTTAAGAAAGAGCAGTGTTAATGTCTCCCACTATAATTGTGGATTTGTGACATTTTTCTCCACAATTTTCTCACATTTTATTTTATTTTAATGTTATGTTGAATTGCATTAAAATCATCATTTTATTTATTGTTGACTCTTCTTTCATTAGAATTATATGTATAGATTATTTTTCATATGCTATTTTGTCCTATATTAATATAGCTCAGTTGCTGCTGTTCTCATTACCCATTAGATGGGCACTGCATGTAATCACAGACAGGGTCTCCTTTTTGAGCTGACTTGCTTCACGAGAGACTGCAACCTTATGCTGCTTTCCAAGCAATACTCGGTTTCCTGCCCCTTAACCTCTGTTTCTCTCAGCTACCACTACCCAGGGAGCCAAGGTCTCTCTGTGGTATGCCCATTTTGGACCATGGTCTCTCCCATGGGCTCAGACTGTTATCCTCGTAGCTTCTTCACTCTGCCCTGCCTGCTTTCATTTCCATTGGATTTCTGCACTGTCTGGCCACTTGGGAATTCTCTTGGTTTGGGAGTCAATAGTTAATTAGGCAAAAATCTTTTTATTCACTTCTGTGTCTGGCATAAGGTAGTGGAACTACAGCTTGGCAATATGAAAGAAAAAGCCTGAGTTTTTTTCTTTTTATTTTTACTAAACCATGTTTTTTTTTTCCAAGATTAAAATGCATACCAGAAATCATTCTATTATTTAATTTCACAATACAAGCATACCTCATTTTATTGTGCTTCATTTTATTGAGTTTAGGTCATATTGTGTTTTTATCATCCAGACAAGACCTTCCACCAGCAAAATGCTCATGACTCCTAGAAGCCTCAGATGATGATGAGCATTTTTTAGCAAATAATGCACTTTTAAAATAAGATATGGACTTCAGGGCAACATGGCAACATAGATAAACATGGCACACTTCCTTGTATAACCACATCAAAATTACAACTAAAATATAGAACAACCATTATTCGGAACCATTAAAAATCAAGTAGAATGGAAATCTGACAACTACAGAATTTAAGAAACCATGTTCATCCAGACTGGTAGTGGGGGTAGAAACTAGAATGAGCTGACCATACATCCACATGTGGTGGGAAAGAATTTGGGAGGGATCTCTCGGGAGCAAGGAGTCCCAGCCCTGCACCATGATCCCAAGGCAAGTGTTCCAGTACCAGGAAGATAAGTCCCCATAACTTTTGGCTAAAACAAACAAACAAACAAAAAAAAAAAACCCCACCAACAACCACCACCAGTGGGGACTGAGTATGTGTAAGAAACTTTTGGAGTCCCAAGCAGTTCCCCTTAGAGAACTCACACACGGACTTAATCAGACTCACTCCTTCTGAATTTCAGCACTGTAGTAGCAGTTTGGAAGGCACCAGTGGCATACAGGGAGGAACTGAAGTGTCTGGCATCAGTGAGGGAACTGGAGGACAGCTTTCTAACAGACAGAAAGGTAGGCAGAGGCCATTATCTCTTTTTTGAAGTAAACTGCACAGAGCCACAGAGCTGGCAGGCAGGTACCATATCTGAAACTCCATCAACCTGGCAACCACTCTTTGTCTCACCTTGGAGGTCCCCTGAGACTCCTTCCCACCCAACTTACGGGCCCACTGAGGTTGTTAACAGTGACTTTTCCATGTGATTGGCTGGACTAGGCTCATGCTTCACAACTTCCTAAATCCTCTCAAATAAGCAAGAGATGACTTAAATGAACTCCCAGCCCCCATGCCTCTTGCTAAGTGGCACACATCCAGCACTAGCAGAAGCCAGCCTAAAATCATAGCTTGGCTTCACCTAGGAACCTTTAAGCCTAGCATGAGGACAAGTAATAGCCATGTCAAATTGCTTTAGAGGTCATGTAAGATGGTCCCAGGCAGAACATAGGTGGGAGCTGACCTAAGCTTATACAACTGAGAAACCCCAGAGCCTGTGCACCCAGCAGAAAACTACAGACCATGTTGGAGCACCACCACCCTGCCCCTGCACAGCTGATCCTCCACCATAAGTAGAAGTTGGTGGTCCATGGTCACAGCCAGTCCTTGGAGCTATCTGGCCTGTGTAAATTCCTCTCCTTTGACCTGCCAACAGAAATCAAGGCTCAACTACAAGAGAAGGGTTTACTTAGCTCACACAAAGGGCACACCTCAAGTATACAATTTGGATGATATAGGAGGCTGTGCCATTGAACCCTACAGGACACCTGTTTGTAGGGGACTGGTTTGTTTTGGTCTGACAAATGTGACTCAACTCTGTATGGAAAACCTGCAGAAGTGATGTGTTGAGCAGGAGCTAGACCCTCAAACTGGGTTTTACTGTGGGAATTAGGCCTAGAAAATGCATATAGACTGTAATGGCTTACTCTTGCTAAAACTCACTGACCCTGATCTGAAACTGTAGATGTTTATTGTCTATCTTCAAGGTAATTTCCAAAGCCTGTGTGAATTTTCCCAAGGACAGAGCTAATCAGCTTGCCAACTTTCCCTTCTGCATTTGTTATTTTCATTTCCTTGATTGTACCTAAAATGTAGACAACAATATTCTATGTAATAGATAGTAAATCCTTCTTTGATGTAAGACCTGACAAAAACAGTAAAAGCCTGTCCAGACAAGGATCAGTGTACTCTCCACTTGAGAGAAGTGGCTGTAAGACTGTCATCTTAAGAGAGTACCATACCGTCCCCTTTTCTCCACAGGATTGCTATAGCCTGTGCATTTGTTTTTGTTGTCAGTCACAACATGTGGACTGTGCCAGCTAGAGTCTGCCATGCCTGTTACATTAGATCATGCTACCAAGATGGAGTCATTGCAGGTCTACTTAATATATAGAAACAACACAAATATTGTCAAAATGAGGAGACAAAGAAACATGGCCCAAATGAAAGAACAGATCAAAACCCCAGAAAATGAGCTAAATGAAAGGGAAATAAGCAATCTATCAAACACAGAGTTCAAAACACTGGTCATAAGGATGCTCAAGGAACTTAGTAAGGACCTCATCAACATAGAAAAAGATACAGTCAGAACCAAACTGAAATGAAGAATAATTTACAGGGAAACAACAATAGACTGGATAAAGCCAAGAATCAAATCAATGATTTAAAACACAATGAAGCAAAAAACAAAAAACAACCAAAACCCCCCAAACTACCAAATAACCAATTAGAACAACAAGAAGAAAAAAGAATCCAAAAAAATGAGGATAGTATAAGGAGCCCCTGGAACAATGTCAAGAGTTTCGACATTCACATCATAAGTGTACCAGAAGGAACATGGTACCAGAAGGGTACCAGAAGGGTACCAGAAGGGTATGCGAAAGAACAAGAAATTGAAAAAAACATTTGAAAAAATAATAAAAGAAAACTTCCCTTACTTGGTGAAGAAAATAGACATGGAAGTCCAGGAAGCACAGAGAGTCCCAAACAGATAGATGCAGAGTCCCACTCCAAGACACATCATAAATTAAAATGCCAAAGTTTAGAGATAAAAAGAGAATCTTAAAAGCAGCAAGAGAACAGCAGTTAGGTACCTACAGGGAGTTCCCATAAGACTTTCAACTGATTTCTCAAAAGAAACTGCAGGCTAGAAAGAGATTGGCAAGAAATATTCAAAGTCATGAAAAGCAGAGACCTACAGCCAAGATAGCTCTATCCAGCAAAGATATAATTTAGAATCAAAGGTCAGATAAAGAGCTTCCCAGACTAGAACTCAAGGAATTCTTTACCACCAAACCATTATTATATAAAATTTTAAAAGGACTTATTTAAGGAAAAGAAGATCAAATCTATGAACAATAAAAGGGCAATAAATACATATCTATCAATAATTGAATCTAAAACAGCAATCTAAGCAAACAAGGAGAATCATGAATACAGAGAGTGTTGTGATGGTTGCCAGATGGGGGGGTATGTAAGGAAGAATGAGTGAAGAGGTGAGATTAAGAAGTACAAATAGGTAGTCACAGAATAGCAACCGAGATGTAAAGTACAGTGTAAAAAATGGAGTAGCTAAAAAACATATATGCATGACCCATGGACATGAACAATGGTATGAGGAATGCTGGGGGGAGTGAGGGTCATTAGGTGGAAGGAGGCAAAATGGGAAATATTGGCACAATTATAAGAGCATAATCAATGGAATATAATTAAAATAATAAAAACAAAAATAAGTCATATACATTTTCTAGACATAATGTCATTGTGTACTTAATAGACTACCATGACACACTTACTAAACCACAGTATAGTGTAAATGCAGTGGGGTAGGTTGGAGCAGAGGTCTCTGAAGGGTGGCTGGAAGGCTGCTGAGGCTGCAGATTAAAATTACCACACCATCTCCAAGGTGGAAAAAGGTGCTGACAGAACAGAAGACACAGCACTTAAGACATTGCAAACAAAAGCTTAATAAAGCAGCCCCTCCCTTTGGAAGGAGGCTGCAGCCCTGGGGGGAAACTGTAAACAAAGAAAATGTGACTGTGAGGGGATGCACCAGCAGAGTTACTCCCGACAAAGTTTTAGGTGGCGGGGATGGTTGGGGGTGGGGCCCCGGAGTGTGGGGGAGGGAATTCACACAATGCCTGCCTGAGTTGTGGAGCTGGATGCCCGACCCTGGACTAGCATGCCTGTGCACCTGTGCATAGGTGAGAAACTTTTGTCCTGACTGAAGATGGCAACCAAAAGTGGGTCAAAGACACTGGAGAGCTGACAAAAATGGCAGACACTGACGCACCACAGAAAAAGCTAACACTCCCACTGCCTTCCTGCATGGGTGGGGATTTGGGGAGGGCCTTTTAAAGAAAAGGGCAAGAAAAACTCGCACCCTCTGGCTCTTTCGCTCATGCTCTTAGTACAGGAGCTTGGCACCCATAAGTCACTCTCTTGCTTTGTTTCTTGGTGCAAACTCTCTGGGCTTTTGTCATTTGGACATTCTGGGCCTCTGTCCCTGATCCCCACACAGACAGGACCTCTTGTGGGACCAGACAGATGTCAGGCCCAATAGGGGCACAGGTCCCACATGGACAGAAGCCCATTCTTATAGTCAGGGTCCCACGCTGGGATGTGTGCCTCCCTGGCTCCAGCCTCTGGTCAAATGTAGCACTGCACACAGTTTCTTGGACTTGTACATGAAAACTGAGAGCAGCACATCCCAGATCCTGAAGAGGAGCATCGCTGGGAGAAGATAGTGACTCTGAAACATACAAATGCACATTGCAGGGAGGAGGAAGATAGGTTTGCAACACCAGCTTAAAGACAGATAAGGAAATGCGGAACTCTGGAGGTCGGTTTCGACTTGTAGTCTTTTGGGGAGCAAGAGATGTTCTGGATTTCATGGGAAATAAGGGGTCAGAGCTGGAGAGCTCTTAACCACCCCTCCCCTCTCCCCCCAAATGTTGGAACTTTGTTGTTGATAAAAATCTGTTTCATTGAACACAAATCATGGGCATATAGAAAGGCAACAGCGTCTGAAGCCCAATTGTCAGGGTTACATAATAACAACTATTATGTGCACAGCAGTATGTACAGATCTTCAATTACTCTTCTGCAATTGGGGAAATCAATGTTATTTTGTATATTTATATACTTAAGGTACTATGCCTTTTATTCTGTTTTTAATGCATATATTACACTCTAATTTAAAAAAATAGAGAATTAAATCATGATTTCCTGTTTATCCCTTTCTTAATAAAAAATGGTTCCAAAAGTAGATTTCTAAGGTGATTGCTTTTTAATGAATTTTAGTCAACTATCTCTAATTTGGGCTTTCCACTAATATAACTATTAACTTGTTCCTTCTCAATTAATAATCAGTAAGTAATTCAAATAATCATTTAGTTATCCTCTTTTCTGGGCCAAATGAGTTAAAATCATTTTGATGGTAGTATCTTTCAGTCTATACATTATCAAGGAGATTTGCATTGGGTACTAAGTGGTACATCATAATGTTAAACATATTAACCAAATATAAACTTTTTAACCAATTTACTGCCTCTGGATTCTCCTGTAAGGACAAATTCAACATAGTTTGTGACATGGATATATTTTATTTTAGCTATTTATATGTCTGACTTTGGAGAATTACTGAATACGATTTCTATCCTTTCTAAGCTTCTTTGATCTAAGACTGTCAGAACTTCATTTACATTTCAGACTCTGGTTAAGTGTATGTCCTTTGGGTTATGAAGAATTGTCAGAAGACACAATTGGACGTAAGCATATAAATCATATGATGTATTGAAGTACTGGTTATTTTTATTCTTTTCTAATAAGTGCGTGTCTGGTATGTGTTTGTAACATGCATGTGCATTTGCATACACACACATATAAATGTCTATGTGGGTTTGCACACACACTAAGACACATGCACTAAAGGTCTGATGTGATATATTACTAATATTGTATAATGAAAGATAGCTTTAACTTTGGTTTTGCAATATGCTGACTTCACATGCCTACATAAGATTGTTACTCCAGTTTTGGCATTTCTTCTGAGAAACATTTATGTCACTAGAACTGTATTTTAAAACTTAGCTTTCTTAACACGCTTATATCACCTGATAAATTTTGTTTTTAATTTTTTATCTTCACTCATGGACATTTTTTCATTACTTTTAGAGAGAGAGGAAGGCGGAGAGAGGGACGGAGAGAAACATCTATGTGAGAGAGAAACATCAGTTTGTCATCTCCCATATGTGCCCCTAATGGGGACTGACCCCACAACCTAGGTACCTGTCCTGACAGGGATTCAAACTCAGGGCCTTGCAGTTTACGGAAAGGTGCTCCAACCAACTGAGCAACATTGGCCAGGGAAACTGATCCATTTTTATTAAAACCATTGTATTTTAGAAATCACTCCTAACATACTATTTACTCTGATTTGTTTTACTTAGCATGCCACAGAGAAGTTGATACAAATATACTTGTCCTTCATTTCATAACAGTCTAAACTGTTAATTATACATTCTGCATTTCAGCTAGTTATGGCTTCAGATAATTAGGACTCATTATTTTTAAAATCACTGGCCATGCAAATATAATTACAATATGTTAGTTAAAAAATAAAATTTAATGAGAGCTGATGTGAAAAAAGCATTGAGGTTAACCTAATGTTTCCCCATAGCTCAATATTAAATTGGTTGGGTCTATGAGTATGTGAAAAATTTAAAGTCTGTTTTGAACAGGACAGCAAGAAACATTGCCTAAATATATGTATTATTTATTGTCTTAAATTTTATCTTTAAAAATATAGTTTAATATTACTTCATTTTAGACAGCATAAACTGTATGATTTCTTTAATTATTCACCATTTATTTGTTGTTTACACAGTCCTGGTCTTAGCCTACATCTTCAGAAGTTTATAGAATGAAACACAAAAGAATTTGTCAATTTTTAAATAAAGTGTGTAAAATTTTGCCAGTTTTTAATTTTTTTTTAGAGAAGAGAATGGCTAACATGAATGAAGAAGTAGGTAAGTAGAAAATAATTGCTCATAAATTCCTGAAAAGCAACATGGTGGTCTAGGTTAATAAATAGTAGAAGAATTAAGAAATAAGACAAGTTTAAGCAACCTAACCAAAATTTTTAGAAAAAAAATGATTACAGAGGTCAACTTTTAAAAGAAAATATAGCATTTTAGGTAAAAAGGAAATAAGAAAAACTTGTTGTCTTAAAATATTAGATAAAAATCAATAATTAAACTTTAATATATGTTATTTTTATTTTGATGTCATTTCCACATAAAATATTTAAATGATGTTAGTTAAAGAATGAAAATAAATGGGAAAAACATTAATTTGAAAGACTGTGTGTTTTGTGTGTTGAGAGTATGTATTTTCTACCTATTATAGATGTTAAAGATGACATGAATCTTTTTAATTACAAATTTCTGACTGGTTCTGGTAATGGAACTTGTGTTCTGCTGGAAGGACAATGATAGAAAATTTGGAGAACAAAATTTTAAATTAGAAAGAAATGATTGCTCTTGCCTTTTTAGCATAGAAAGTGGAAAGTGAAAAATTGTTTTTATCTTAAATGTGTCACGAATGAATATAATTGTCAGAATTTTCTCATTTACCTTTGATCTCTCTCAGATGATCTAAGAATGTCTCATTAAAACATTTTAAAAGGTAATGAAATAGGCCATTCTCATCTGTGCTTATTTTATATGTTAAACATTTATATAAGTATATCACAATGTACGTTACATATCACTGACCTTTCAGGAAACCCTTAGCATTTGTACATTATTTCAAATTTTTAAATCATGTAGCAGTATCTTATCATTTTTTGAAATATGTATGAGGCTGATTTTTCCAAAGGTAATGAACTCATTTAAATATTTCTGCTATACACATATAATTTGCTATCCTATGTTACCTACCCATTCTTTTTCTTCATCCTCCAAAATTAGTTTGAACATTATTTTCATGAAAAATTTAAGAGCCCTTTATAGAAGCCTTTACATTAATAGCAGTAAAAACATTCACTAGAACATATCAGGGAAGCCTCCTGGCTGTAAAAGCCCAGCGCATTTTTCAGATAGCTTACATATGAACACACGCTTTGCTCTGAGTTGGATTTATGAATTCCCTGATGGTCTTTTTATATTGTGTATCCTTTTATGCTTCCATATACATAATGAGCTACAAGAAGAGATTTGAAATAAACTGGGAAATGTTAAGAGTTATTCCATGTGAAATAATAACATGTAAATTACTTA
The DNA here is from genome assembly GCA_004024845.1 of Tonatia bakeri. Classification (NCBI taxonomy): domain Eukaryota; kingdom Metazoa; phylum Chordata; class Mammalia; order Chiroptera; family Phyllostomidae; genus Tonatia; species Tonatia bakeri. Next base: position 36,754 of record PVIA01009168.1, on the reverse strand, counting down.
CATGAAATAACATGTAAGCTAACTTTACATGAAGAAGACTAAGAGCAAAATATCAGTAGACTATATCTCAAATTAAGTACAAGGAAAAAGACTATTCCTACGGTTTAAATGATTAAAATTTATGTATGTACAAAAACAAGTATGTGTAAAGAGTATATATATTCTAATAGGTTGCAGTAATAAACAAATTCACATCTTCGTGGTGTATAACAATGAATGCTTGCTTCTTAGGCTACATGTTGACTGAAGATAATTTGGAGATTCTGCTCCACCGCTCTTCTCAGGGACCCAGGCTGACGGAAAACACGCTACCGGAAAGGCCGGCTATCACTCTGGCAGCGCGATGGACTGCAAGAATGATGCACATCAGCACATCTCCTGTTTGTTGAGCAGAGACAGTCATACGACCCACCCAAGAGGATTAGGAACTGCATTTCTATCCTGTGTCTAATTTGAAGAAAGATGGAAATATGGGATGTAAACTATTTCCTACTTCCATTTCCTACTTATGGTTACTATTACTATGAAATTATCATTTCTTAAGACTGCAGTAACAACTGCTCATTTAAGTATTTTGTTAGTACTGAACTTTAATTCAGAGAGAAATTATTGGTTTTTATCACACTTAGTCCCAAAGAAAATATTTAATATTAGTGACTATTGATTAAGTTTTGAAATAAATTAGCAATAAATAATTAACAAGAATGGGTTTAAATTAGTAGACCTCTAAGCTATAAACATTTTTTTCTTAAAGCAGAAAATAATAACCAAGGAAATAAAAATTAGGAAAACAGAAATTGTGATATGAATTGTGCAAAACACCAGTGCAAAAACTGATTATAGAAGAATGAAGAGTGATTCTACTGGTCCTGGTCCAGAGTAAGCCAATTATACTTCTAGTCCCATACAACTGACTACTCATGAAACAGTAAAATCAAATCACTTCAGGCAAGTGCTTTGTAATGGATTAACTTGTCTGTGATGTAATCAAGCTTTAGAATAATATTACAAATGCCAAACAAGACTTTCAGACAGCAACATTAAGACCCTTTGCCAGCTGAATCCATTACTGTAGAAAGAAATCCTTCAGGCAATGTTAGGTCACTGATTATAGCAATTTATTTCTCATTAGCTTGTAACTACCTGACCTCTTCATCTGTTTCTGCTCTAGGAAACTGCACTTTAGAATTTGTACACAAAAACTTATAAAAAATCATTTTATTGTTTTCACTAATAAATGAGTCTTCATTATAATTGTAGTCTGGCATGTTGACCAGTTGGCTCTTATAGTTGGAACCTATGGAAGTGCCCTTATCAAAGTCTATTTTAAAAATTACATTTGTAGAAACATTGAAAATATAACATTTTTCTTTCAGTAAAATATGAAAGATATAGAACAAAATATTAAGGGATAAAAAATCTTTAAGTCATTAAAAATAAGTTTTAAAAGTGTAGAAAGTGATGGGAAATGTTCTAATTTGTCGTTAAATTTAGCATACCTTTGATATCAAAACTAAATTATATATCATGTTAGTTCTTATGGTTTCTGTATCGGATCATCACAAATATAATAGTTTAGAACCATACAAGTTGCCACTCCTATGGTTCCGGAGGCAGGACCTCTGAAATCAGTTACACCAGGCTAAAGTTAAGATATTAGGAGAACCCCCTCTCTCTGGTGGCTCTAGGGATAAATTCATGCCCTTGACACTTTCATCTTCTCTAGATGCATTCCTTGCATTCTTTGTATCATACACCTTCTTCCATCTTCAAAGTCATCAGCATAGCATCTTATTTCAGTCTTAAAGTACCACCTTCTTTACTCTGTTTCTGACTTTCTCTCCCCCTTTTTCCCCCCTTTGGGGGTTTCTTATAAGCATTTAGGGAATGAGGAACACTGGAACAGAAATATAAGAAAATTAAAGGATTACTCAAAGAGAAAGCTTCTTTAAATTTGGTTTAAAATTTCAAGGAAAACATTCTAATGATCTCTGTGAGTAAAATATTCTAAGAGCTTACTATCAGACCAAATTCTGGGGACAGAAAAATGTTTAAAAATAATTATGTATTATTTTGTCACATGCCTACTACTGTATCAAGTGGTAGGGTACTATGATTGACAATCCCATCAGAAATATATAAACTTGAGGTTCACAAAAGAAAATGGGGTTCTTATTACCAGTTAGAAAAGATCAGTATAGAAGCAGTTCTAAACTGATGTATAAACAAAGCAGAAGTTTATTTATCACAATTGATTTGGTAATTCATTTTTGTAGTATTGTGTTGGTTTCAAAAATACCAATATGAAATTCCAAACCAGGCTGTTCCATTTTCACAAAAAAATTCTAACATTTTAAAAGGCAAACTGTCAGGTGTTAGCTCTCATTAGGCTGTTGTATATAATCATAACTAAAATAATGACTGAACATTATGTTTAATAATAGTTTAACCATTTGCTTTATGAAAGGATTTCACACTCAAATACAGTGATTCTATCATCTCTCTCTATCCTTGATGCTGTCACTCTAATTAAAGTATCACTCTCACATGTGGGAAATTGTAACAACATCCTCTCTGAACTATCTCACTATCTGAACTATCCCAACTATCTGCAAAGGGTCCTTCATATCTAATCAAGCTTCCAGATTAGTGTTTTCTATTTATTTTAAAATAATCAATAAAATATTGCATTTCAGATTGAAAAAGTAAGAGGCATTCTAAAATATATTAAAGCATAGGAGGTTGTTTTAAGTTAAAAGAGGAAATTAAGAAAGAATGGTACACAATTTAAACAAGCTTGGTGAAGGCAATCAGAAAACAACAAGATGTACTCTGATTAGTGACAAAATTATCTTGTTGCCTCTTCAGAAGTGGTGTTAGTGGTATTAACTTTTTGTCTTTTTTAACTCTATTAACTCTTTTATTTATGAAAGTCATTGGATCATGTTGTAAATCCCCTCCTTGGCCATAATCTTCATCAGGACAAAGGCTGTCAATATTTTAATCTCTAATATCTGGACAGACATATACCAAGTTTCACACTAGAGAAGAAGTACGAAGAATAGATTCAAAAAACATATGAAAGTAGATTAATAGATTTTATATGAATGTCTTACTTGAAAGACCAGCCAGGATCAAGAGTGGAAAGAAGAGAAGCATAAGTCATTATTAAAATGATTAATCACATTTACCTGCTATACAATAGATGAAAAGTCACCACAGAACATCTGAATTATTCTGGACTTTATTGGGAACTATGAATAGTAAAGAAGATCCATCTAAATATAATTACTTGCCCTGAGAATAGAATAGGGCAAACTGAAAATATTGTATATGCACAGTTATATTAAAATGAAAAAATGCATTTTTGAAATAAAAATTAATTAAAATTATAGGAGAAAAATTTTACTTTTTCTAAAACAATGTTTTTAGAATAAATAGAGAACAATTACCATTAAGGCATAACTTGGTGAATTTATTCAATTTCATTGGAAAGACAACCAGAGGAACAGGAAGAACACTAAAAAAATAGATACAAATTAAACTTGTTATGAAAAACCATGGATGCTAGATATGGAATATAAAGTAAAACTGTTCTAAATAGAACAAAAAGGAATTTTATATTCAAATACAGTGTAATTCAATAAAAATAGTAAATAGAGACATTCTTGGATATGCAGGTTTTCATCTTATTAAGTGTTGATTAATAAATTGAAAATAAATTAGAATATATTTTAAATTAGTATTTATGAATAAACTCAAAAATACCCAAACAGCAGACATATAAAATTCAGCAGACTAGTATTATCAGAGAAAAGGTGAAAAGCATTGTGCAAAAAAGAAAAGTCCATGAATTTACAAAAAAAAAAAAAAAAACACTGGACGCATCACATCTAGTGTTTTAGTTTCCTACGGCTGCAGTAGCAAATTACCACAGACTTGGCAGATTAAAACAATAGAAATTAATTCACCCACAAAAGGACTGAGGAAAGAAATATGAAATCAAGTTGATTGTAGTGCCACATTTCCTCTGTGAAGGTTCTAGAGAAAAATCCTTTTTTGTATTTTCTTAACATTTGGTGTGTTCCTACAATCCTGGGTTACAGCTATATCATTCTAAACTCTGCCTCTATTTTTGTATGACCTTCTTCTCTGTGCGTGTCTCAGTGTGTATTCCTCTTGTAACAAGACCTATCACTCTTATAAAGCCCACCCAAATCCCATATAACCTCCTCTGAATACCAACAAAGACCTTTAGGACAACATGAAGTGTAACAACATTACCACCATAGGGGTTTCAGAAGGAGAAGAGAGAGAGCAAGCATCATGAACCTATTTGAAGAAATTATGATTGAAAATGTATCTAAGCTGATGAAACAAATGACCACAGGTCCAAAATGCACAGAGTCCCCCGAAAAGATGAACCCAAAGAGGCCCACACCAAGTGACATCTTAAATAAAATGGCAAGGTTTAAAGACAAAGAGAGAATCTTAAAAGTACCAAGAGAAAGACAGACAGTTACCTATAAGGGAGCTCCAATAAGACTATCAACTAATTTCTCAACAGAAATATTTTGGGCCAGAAGGGATTGGCAGGAAATACTCAGTGATGAAAGTCAAGGGCTTAAAACAAAGATTAATTTACCCAGTGAAACTATAATTTAAAATTGAAGGATAGCCTTGTCTGGGTAGCACAACTAATTGAAGCATCATCTTGTACAACAAAAGGTTGCTGCTTCAACTCCAGCTCAATGCATATACTTTGGTTTCGGTTTCAATCCCTGGTCACAGGGAGTATGGGAGGCAAGCAATCCATGTTTCTCTCGCATATCTCTCTCTATCTCCCTCCCTCCCCTTCCTTTCTCTTTAAAATCAATAAACATATCCTCAGGTGATGATTAAAAAACAATTGAAGGAGAAATAATGAGCTCCCAAGACAAAAAATGCGTTAGAGTTTATTACTACAAAACCATTATTACAAGAAATGTTAAAGAGCCTTTTTAAAGAAGACGAGATAAAAAACAGAGGTACATATTTAAAAGCATAAAGTGGTAATAAATACATAACTATCAATAGTCAATTTAACTGTAAATGTCTTAAATGTTGCAATCAAAAGACAGACGGTAGGCCCAGGCTAGATAGCTCAGTAGTTTAGGGCTTCCACCCAATATATCGAGGTTGTGGGTTCAGTCTCTGGTCAGGGCACATTCAAGAAGAAACCAATGAGTGCATAAATAAGTGGAACAACAAATTGATATATTTTTTCTTTCTCTCTCCCTTCTTCTCTCTCTCTAAAAATGGTAATTTTAAAAAAATAGAGAGTAGACAAATGGATAAGGAAACAAAATGAATACATATGCTATTTATAATAGACCCGCTTCAAAATGTAAGGTACACACAGACTAAAAATAAAGAAATGGAGAAAGATATTTAATGCAAATAGAAATGAAAAAAGCAGAGGTAGTGATACTTATATCTGACAAAATAGACTTTAAAACAAAAGATATAATAAGGGAGAAAGAAGGCCACTACATAATGATAAAAGAAGAAATCCAGCAAGAGGATATAACATTTGTAAACATTGATGTGTGCCACATATAGGAACACCTAAATATATAAATCAGATCTTGCCTGACATATTGCCTGTATTGGCAATAATACAGTCATAGAAGAGGATTACTAACACCCTATTAACAACAATGCGTATGTCTTCCAGACAGAGAGTCAACAGGTAAGTGGTGATCTTAAGTGACAAACAAGATCAGATGGTTTTAATTGATATCCTTAGAACATTTTACCCTAAAGCAACAGAGATACATTATTATTTTTATTTTAATTAAACTTTTAATTTTAGATTTACAACTTTCAAATAACAGAAGAAATAGCATGACTTTATAGTGATATAAATAAATGACTTCATAAATAATTAAATAATGGAAAAGAGAAAAATCTTTGGTGCAGAAAAATTACAAAAACTTATGTAGCTGTTATGCCCTTAAGGAGGGAGATGTTATTCTCCTTAGATGTCTTAATTGTGACAAATGTACTAAAGTAATATAATAATAATAATAATAATAATAATAATAATAATAATAGAAAAACTAGGAATAAAGTATACACAATTTTCTGTATTATTTTGGGAATAGAATATTTTAAGTGCAAATGAAACATTTTCTAGCATAGACCACATTTTAGGACATAAAATAAGTCTCAATAAATTAGATTTAAATCATGTCAAGTCTTTTCTCTGACCATAATGAAACTAAAAATTGATCTCAAGGATATGAAAAACCCACAAAGACATGGAAGCAAAACAACATGTCACTAAACAATGAATATGTTAAAAATTAGATTAAGGAAGAAATCAAAAGTTTCCATGAAAAGAATCAAAATGAGGACAAAATAACCCGAAATCTATGGCATTCAGTGAAAGCAGTCCAAAGAGGTAATATAGAGTATTATAGACATATCTTGAGAAACAAGAATAATGAAAAGTAAACAATCTGACTTTACATTTAAAGGAACTTGAAAAATAAAAACAAAGTTCAAAGTGAGTACAAGGAAATATTGTAAAAAAATCAGAGCAGAACTAAATGAAATAGAATCTAAAAAAATATAAAAGATTAATGAAACCAAGAGCCTATTTTTTGGAAGGATAAACAAGATTGACAAACCTTTGACCAGACTCATCAGGAGAGAACTCAAATAAATAAAATCAGAAATTAAATAGATGTAACAACTGAGACCACAGAAATACAAAAGATTGCAAGAAAATAATATGTGTACTAGATGCCCCGAAATTGGACTATCTGGAAGAAATGGATACATTTCTAGAAACCTATAATCATCCAAAATGCAATTTAAAAAATTAGAGACCTGAATAGATAGATTACAACTAGTGAAATTGAAACACTAATCAAAACATTTCAAACAAACAAAATTATTATATCAGATGGCTTCACAAGATAATTTTACCAAATATTCAAAGAAGAACTAACACCTATCATTCTCAAACTACTTGAAAAATATTCAAAAAGAGAGATGACTCCCAAGCTCATTTTATGAAGCCAGCATTGTCCTAATTCCAAAACCAGATAAAGACACAAAGAAAGAAAATTATAGGACAGTATCCCTGAAGAACATAAATGTGAAAATTCTCTACAAAGTATTAGCAAACTGAATCCAGCAATGCATTAAAAGAAGATACACCTTGGTGATGTAGGTTTATTCTGGGGATATAGGCTGGGACAATATCCGCAAATCAATAAATGTGGTATGCCTCATAAACACAGTGAAGGTTAAAATCACAGGATCCTATCAATATGTGCAGAAAAAGCATGTGATAAAATCCAGCACCCATTTATTATAAAAAGTCTCAGCAAAGTGGAACAGAAGAAACGTACCTCAAAGTAATAAAGGCCTCATGTGACAAAATCAGAATCAACATCTTACTCAGTGGGAAAAAACTAAAAGAATTTCCCTTAAGGTTGGGAACAAGATAAGGATGTCAGCTTTCACCACTTTTATTCAGCATGGTACTAGAATTCCTAGCCACAGAGATCACACAAGAATAAGAAATGAAAGGCATGCAAATTGGAAAAGAGGATGTAAAACTCATTAATTACAGAAGACATGATACTGTATATAGAAAACCCTAAATACCCACCAAAAAACTACTGGAACTGATCAATGAATTCAATAAAATGGCAGGATACAAAATTAATATTCAGAAATAAGTTGCTTTTATATTCTAATGATGAACAATCAGAAAGGGCAATTAAGAAAACAACCCCATTCACGATTGCTTCAAAAAGTACAAATTACTTTGGAATAATTTTAACCAAGATGATAAAAGATATGTACATGGAAAATTGTAAGACACTGAGAAAGGAAATTGAAGAAGATACAAATAAGTGGAAGCACGTACTGTGTTCTTTCTGAGCAGGAAGAATTAATATAATTAAAATATCCAAACTATCCAAAACGAATTATAGATTCAATGCAATTCTTGTCAAGATTCAATGATGTGGCCTGGCTGGTGTGGTCCCATGGACTGAGTGCTGGCTTGTGAACCAAAAGGTAGCCTGTTGGATTCCTAGTCAGGGCACATGCCTGGGTTGCAGACCAGGTCCACAGTAGGGGGCATGTGACAGGCAACCACACATTGATGTTTCTCTTCCTTTCTTTCTCCCTCCCTCCCCCTCTCTGTAAAAATAAATAAACACAATCTTTTAAAAAAGATACCAGTGATGTATTTCACAGAACAAGAATGAATATTTCACAAATTTATATGTAACCACAAAGGACCCTGCATAGCAATAACCATCCTGAGAAAGAAGAACAAAAGTGGAGGAATCACACTTCCTAATATCAAACTTCACTATAGGTCCACAGTAATCAAAACAGCATGGTACTGGCATAAAACAGGCACGCAGGTCAATGGAACAGAATAGAAAGTCCAGAAATAAACTCACCCCTTTATAGCCAATTAGTATTTGACAAAGGAAGCATGCACATACAATGGGCTAAAGATATAACAGTTTATTCAATAAATGGTTTGGAAAAATTGGAGAGAGACATGCAGAAAAATGAAACTAGATTACCTCCTTACACCATATAAAAGAATAAACTCATAATGGATTATAGACTTAAATGTTAGACTCAAAACCATAAGAATTCTAGAAAAGATATAGGCAGTAAAATCTTGCACATTTCTCAGAGCAGTATTTGTCTTATACATCCCATCAGAAAAGGGAGAGGAAAGAAAAAATAAACAAATGGGACTACATCAGACTAAACAGTTTTCACACAGCAGAAGAAAATATCAACAAAATAAAAAGACAACCCACAGAATGGGAAGCCATATTCTCTGATACATCTGATAAGGGGTTAACATCCAAAGTTCATAAAGCACTTATAAAATCCCAAACCAAAACAATAAATGAACAAACAAAAAAATCCAATTAAAAAGTGGGCAAAAGACCTGAATAGACACTTCTCCAAAGAGGACATACAGATGGCTAATAGACATATGAAAAGATGCTTAACACCAATATCAGAGAAATGCAAATTAAAAACACAGTGGGATATCTGTATGAATGGCTGTCATCAATAAATCAATAAACAATAAGTGTTGGCAAGGGTGCAGAAAAATGAGAACCCTTGTGCACTGTAGGTGGAAGTGCAGATTGGTGCAGCCACTGTGGAAAACAATATGGAGTTTGCTTAAATAATTAAAAAATGAAACTGCCTTTGAACCCGCAATTCCACTTCTCAGTATTTATCTGAGGAAACCTGAAACACCAGTTGAAATGAATATGTGCATCATTATATTCTTGCAGTGTTATTTACAATAGTCAAGATTTGAAGCAGCCCCACTGTCCTTCAGTAGATGAGTGAATAAAAGCTGTGGTACATTTAGACAATGGAATGCTACTCAGTTGTAAAAAGGAAGATTGTCCTTTGTTACTGCTTGTATGGACCTGGAAAACATTATGCTAAGTGAAGTAAACTGGTCAGAGAAAAGCAAGAACCATTTGATTTCAGTTATATGTCAAATCTAATGTACAAAATAAACTAAGAAAACATAATAGGAAGACACTCAGGGAAGAGATTGACAGCTGTCAGAAGGGAGAGGGTTTGTGGGGCTGGGTAAGAAAGGTAAAGTGAATAAGCAAAAAAGAAATCTAAATGACACAGACAACAGCATGATGATTACAAGAAGAGGAAGGTGAGTCAGGGGAGGTAGAAAAAGATAAAGGGAGATAAATAGTGATAGAAAGAAATTAGACTTTGTGTGGTAAACATATAGTACAGTATACAGATGATATATTATAGAACTGTACCTCTAAAACCTATATAATTATATTAACCAATGTCACCTCAGTAAATCCCATGACAAAAAGTCAATGTTTATATATATACATATGTGTATATACAGTTGTTAGTCATAACATTTCACAATTCTATTTTCTACTAGATAGTGTTACAAAAGTGAACTTATCATCATTTCACTGTTTTTATCTTGTTTCCTTCACACTGATTTCATATATAGGTGAATTTAAAACATAGATACAAGGTAAGTATAAAAATCAGTTTTTCAGAAGTTATATTTTAAATTATTTCTGCTAATAATTTTTAGATGGTACACTCTTCTCCAATAATGAGTATGCTGTTACTGTTATAAACTGCTTTTTTTTGTTTCCCTGTTCACCATCGAATAAAACATGTTTTGAAGGGTGGAATCCAGCATAGTGAATAGATGTCTCTGTAAAATTACTGAGGTAGCAAAAAAATGCACAGAATATGTAAAATACTGCATAGTTCTCAAACATAGCATTAATGCAGACAACACTCTTCAGTGTGCTTATAGTATCTTTACTGTTGTCATCTGTTTTTAGAGGGTCTCGAGATTGCTTTATCTTGCTCATGGAATTTTGTTGACACATTAGATGTCAGATTCTAAAAAAATTATGCAGTGGAACAGAAGGGTGTTTCCTTCTTAAAGTTTTATATTTCCAAGTTCTCTTCTGCTGATTGGCAGCTGGGACTATCTGTGGTTCACACATGGGTATTTTTGCCAGAGTATATTTGAAAAGGAAAAATAAAACAGGACAGAAAATACAAATTTTGACATAGACAGTAATTTTTTAAATTTCTAAAAATCTGCAATGCTTTTTATTATAGAAGTTTATGTAATGTAGATATCAATTGTTAGTATTTTAATATAACACTTCTCAATATTTTGTATATTTAACTTTAAACATTTAATTTTGCATAATTAATTTATATAGTTAATATTTGTTTGTTTGTTTTTTGTATCCCCGCATAAACTATTACCATGATATATAGAGCTACTTTTTTAAACCTTATACTTTATGTGATAGTTAAATTAGTAGAATCAAGTCCACTATTCACCACACTGCATTTTACTACAAAGTGGAGTTATTTTATTCACCTTTGGCACTTTCTGCTTTGTACTGTTTTATAACTATATGACACATTCCTTAAATCCTTATGAATAGGCCCATGTCTCTCTCTCTCTCTCTCTCTCTATATATATATATATATATGTATAAAATTTATACATGGGCTCAAAACAATATTTCTGATGGGAATAGGAGTCATGAACAGAGAGCAGGAAATCCTGTTTGAAATTTTAGGGAAATAAATTTACAAAATATAGGAAATTTACTATATGTATTAAATATTTCATTCACAAATTCTGTTAATGGAAGAATAAATTTCAAATTATCCACAAATACATTACCTTCACATTACAAAAAGCCAGTAGTGGGGAAAATAGATCCCATTATAATTCAGCAGAGCCTTATTTGAAAAGTAATGGCCCTGCAGCAAAAATTTATCCAATGTTTCTGCCTATCAACCGAGCTTGTGAAGCAATACCCAATGAAAAAGAGATTGCAAAAAAAAGAATATAATGCTTTATTGGGGAGAATGTGTTTTTAGTCAAAAATAAGTTATTGTTTCTCCTGATATTGATAGTTACAACATAACCCTATGGTTTATTTCAAATATTTTTAGCATTAAAAGGAAATAAGTCTTGTATTAAAGATTAAGAAATTAGTTCTACTTTGACACATTTTCCATAGGAAATTGGTAATTTAGAAAAGAATATGTTATATGTAATTTATAAGATATCAGAAAAAAGATCATAGAATAAAAAATTAAAAGTGAGAGAAAAGGATAAAAGGAAACTGGCTAAAAAAGTGAAGATAATTTAAACAAGAAGTTATAGGCAATTGGAATGAATGGCCAATATTATCATCTATAAAGAGAATGGACAGTGTGGCGATTTTATCAGTGACATGAAAAACTAACTTCAAACATTTCCAAAAAAGAAGGAAAAAATTATGAATGGTAAAGCAAAGCAATTTTACTCAGATCTATCGAAGCCCTCAAACCACATTCAGAGAGAAATAGAAACAAACATCAAATAAGAATGGAAGGAAATCTTCTTAGGATTAAAAAGACACTGCTAAGTTTACAGATAGTGAGTTGGAATAGTAGACAAAATAACTTTTTATAAATCACCCATTTAAAAAATATATACTTTCCATTGCATGGGTTTCTTTAAAAATTCTTATTTTTCTCAAACATTTTCAAAACTTCTGTTTTGCCTTTAAAGAACAGTTTAGCTTCATGTTTTTTAATTTATATTTTATAGATTCTGGTCTACTAATAACCACTTTTTATCAATAAATTTTAAAAAGCTCAGATAATGAAAACTTTTTTACTTATTGCTCCTTTCCTATATATTCTGGTGTTTTTATAATTAAAATATAGTATTTTTATGTTAGGGAAAATTGCGTAAAATATTTTTTCTTTCTAAGAATAAACTAATGGGCCATGTCTGAGAACATTACAAGAGGATTAATAAACATGTTAACAAACCCTAAAGAAAGCCTTCAGAATTTGAAACACCTTTATAGAAAATGAAAATAGTATGTTTAACTGTTTTATTTTACCATGAAATATTCAATGTACTTCTGCATGATACAATTTATATCATTACTCCCATTTCATCATTAAATTTCTGTAAAAATCCTACTGCATTCAAAGATCTTGATTTTAGCAATTCAGCTGTATTGACCACATCCTGGAATTTACTTTGGCTTCCTCATTGCTATAGTCCCCATGAATAATGTAGTGCTTCGATTCATGTTAGTAAGTCATCTATATTCCAAATGATTATTTCAAAAATATTTGCAAAATCCAAGGTGTAGCTAGGGTTTTTACCACTGTCATGTAGCTAATGAAGTGCTTGTACTAGGATAAAGATAAGTAGTAAATTGATCTGTGCTTGCATATTTACTGTTATCTTTACTTTGTGGTTTATTGGAGATATAGCTAAGCCTCAGGGCTATTTTGTGAGAGTTAGTTAAAATTAGTAAAGATGATCCTTAAACACACCTCCCCAGTTACATGTATGTGGCATACTGCAAATTCCAAAGGAAAAGAGAGGAATAAGGATGTTTCCTGTTGCGGAACTCGTATTAAGAAACTCCTGTGAACTGTGATAACTGGAGGCAGTGAGGGCACTGCTGACAAAGCCATATATTAAATATTGCTATAGCTCAATATCTTTGTTAATTTTTAAGTAAAACATAAATAAATAGACATTGTAATATTTTTCCCAGAGCTCAAAGTATTGTGTTCATTCACTGGAGTCTACAGTTACTGAGTATATGGCCCTTAATCAGGATGGCAGTGTAAGGTAGACATCACACCTGGATGTGAAACTCTGAAATTCCATTCCTGCCTCAAACAGGCAATGGCTGTTCCTTAATCCTACATTAATTTTTTTTTGGTTTGGAAACATCTTATATAGCATTAATAACACTTGCAAAAAGTATTACCTCCTTTACAAAGGAGGAAAGCTCTGTACTGAGATGCCACACAATTGCATAGGTAACACAGCTAGCAAGCAACATGGATGGGGTGTGAGCCAGCGCAATCTGGTGTCTAACTTCTATAATGCACTGCCTCCCAAAATCCAGATCATACTTATATTTACCTCATAGGCGTAGTATTAGGATTCATCCACTGATGAATGATTAAGAACAAGGTTTTGTGAATGGTTACCATTTATTCTATGCTAGTTATTGTCATACACATTTTATTTCCATGTGGTTCAGAATACAGCTGGGTCAGGAGATGAGATGAAGGGCAACGATGTTCAGAGAGAAATGAAGGATGAGACTGAGAGAAAAGAATCCCAACATATTATTTGCCTTTACTTTAATCACTCTTGAGGTGTGACAGCTTCTATCCCCTTTCCAAAGCTTGCTTCTTCATTCTTAATAAAGGTGATTCTTAAAGTAGAATCATGACAATTTTATTTCTGTATCCTCTTTGCCATGCTTTACATTTTCTATAATGGCCCTATACTACTAATTTTAGTGGATGAAATGCTCAAAGGAATAAAAGATAAGAGAAGAAAGGAAAAAAAGAAAGAATAAAAGATAAGAAAGGAAGAATGGAAGAATGGAAGAAAGCAAGTTCAGTTCTGACCATGGAGTAAATATTTTACAAGCAAATGTAACAGCAGTATTTATTTACCATAAAAACAATAAAATATAAAATGACAAATCTGAACATTTTTACTGATGACCTATGTCTAGACATTTCCATTTACTTTAATATTTGAAAACAGAAATATTACATGGAAAACTGTTGCCAAATATCATGCAAAACATTTGGATCACTTATTATATATGTGTGTGTATATATGTGTGTTTGCCAGTCTTTCACTTTTCAAGGGGTTTGACATTTTGTACTTACATTCTGAAAGAATAAAGAAATATTTCATAATGGAAATGACCAGGAGGGAATTACATGGAAAATCCCCACATAGTTCACCTACTGGCTCAGAACATCTGTTACTCAATAAATTAGGTAGATCATTAGAACTAGCATCAGCATCACTGAAGACAGATCAAAGCCGGTTATGAAAAGGTTGTTTATACTCTTTCACTTTGCCTATAAGTCTTTGACTTAATGTATCTGAAGTAAAAACCAATCTCACTTTTTTCAAATACCAAAGCTATGAGGAAATCCTTTCAATAACAGGCAAAATAACAACATAATATCCACTCTACTGTCAGCAATGTTGGTCTGTTGTACACTAGGGGGGAAGCCTTACAGATTGACATTTAAGATCATTTTCTAGTGCCAAATACTTTCCAAATGGTCAAAAGGGAATGCAAAATTAAAGGGGAAGCCTTCAGGGAATGGCAAGGAGTGACCACTACTTGGTCATACAGTTTGTCTTCACTATTAATTATCTCTGCCAAATAACAATGGTTGGATTGAGAAAATTGCTATCACTAAACTTTCCATGTTTATATGTTAAGAATTCAATGATTCAGCAACTTATGTATTCTACACGTTAGTGACTTAAAAATTTTACTTGGTTGTCTGGTCATAATTATCTAACACAAAACCAATAGCAATATCTATCTTTAGATTTATTGGGAATATTAACTTAAATATATGTGTAACATTTAAACAATGCCTTGTACAGAGTAGATACTTAATGAATCATAATAAAGGCAGTAATAATTTTATTTCCACTATTAATAATGTACGTTAAGTCTGAAACTTTCATTTCTTTGGAAAACTACACAAAAACCAAAAATTAATTCCTTCTTATTGCCCTAATTTGTGCTGTTCTCTATCCCCAGAACACCAGCATAGCAACAATTACTTTCAAAACCACAGTTTTGTCTATGTCCAACTGGAAAGAGAAAAAGGAAATAACCCCCTTTTTATTTTCTGGATTCGACTTTCTATTGTTTCTTTTATTCTTAGTGGTGGAATTTGATACACAGGGAGATAATATACATCTTTTCCTAAAGTACAGTGACAGATATATTCTATACTCAGCTATAGGTATCATGTCTTGGCTGCTTAAGTTACTTCATTACATTATTGGCAGATTTCTCCATAAGTTAATTTGTTGAAAACTTTATAGTCTTGCCCATCACATTTAATAATATCAAAAGAATCTGGATGATCAGAAGAGATATAATGAATACCATATGAATTAATAACATTTGGCCACTTCTTGAAGTTTTAATGGCTCCATCTGTCTCTAAGTTTATTTGAAATAATTAATATTCTCCTGATTTTCCTTGTGACAGTAATTTATACATCCTAGCCTCTGATGGTTATATCTGTCCCTGAACATGGAAATAACTACTTGAGTTAAAAAGTGGAGATTGCATCCTACATATTTAACTAACTTTAGAAGAGATAGTCCCACACTGCTGGGTTGATTTTTATTCATGAAATTCAGACTCAAGGTTTCCAAGATGGCAGAAAGAAGGAAATAAATGCAATGCCTGTGACAAGGACATAATTATTGCTACTGCAGTAAAGAAAACAAAGTGAAATAAGTCAACTAACTTCTCTCATGTATTCATCTGAATTTCATGGCCTCAAAATATTCTGTAGTTGCAATGATCCACCAGCTGTCTATAAGCTGACATTTTCTTTTTTTTCATATTTTTCTTTACTTATTTACAGTTACCTAAAGCACAATGCTCACTTGAAAGCTAAGCCTATGAATATTAAATTAAAGGAAATACTTTAAGAAAATATTTTGAAACTGTACTTTAATAGAGAAAGTATTGGAAAGCAAAAGGAATAGTTATAAAGCCTGAAGTTCATCTTTGTTTCAACTGGCATTTGCTAAAGAGAATATTGCAATATAAACTGGGAAATTTTTTAGAAGCTGGGAGAAGTTCTACTGTATCATTGAACTAAAGGAGGATTTGGCTGTCTGTGCCAGACATCAAAGTGGATGTTGTACAGAAAGTTGCTGACCTGACACCTGAAATGCAGACTTTATTGATTGTGAAGAATGTAAGATGTCTGGCATATTAGCCTTTAGTATCAAGGGATTCATACTACAGGGATGGCATTTAAAGGACAATTACTAACAGAGACACATAAACAAATAAACCCTTGCCTTTTCCAATGTACCTGAAATACTTAATAAATAGTAGTGACAAAGAATGACAAATATTATAATTAGATCTTAAGGTAGGCCAAAATGTTCAGTACATATATAGAAAGGGGATACCAAATACTTATGAGTGGTCAATCATGTGAATGAAAATACGCCATGTGTAGGTTTGTGTTTTTATCTTAAAGCTTTTAATAAATGTTATCTTTTCAAACTTAAAGGATACAACCCTTGAGACCCATCCATGTTGTTGCAAATGGCAGTATTTCATTTTCTCTTATGGCTGAGTGGCATTCCTTGTATATGTATACCACATCTTTATCCAGTCATCTATTGAGAGACATTTGGGTTGTTTCCATGTCTTGGCCACTGTGCACAATGCTGCAGTGAACATACGGATACATATGTCTTTGCAAATAAACATTTTCAAGTTTCTCAGGTAGATACCCAGAAGAGAGGTTGCTGTGTCACATGGTAACTCTATTTTTAATTTTTTGAGAACATTTCATACTGTTTTGTATAGTGGCTGTAACAGTTTACAATCTCACCAGCTGTGAATGAGGGCTCCTTTTTCTCCACAGCATCTTCAAAACCTGTCATTCCTATCTTGTTGATCATGGGCACTCTTACAGGTGTGAGATGGTACCCCATGGTAGTTTTGATTTGCATTTTTCTAATAGCTAGTAAAATGGAACATCTTTATATCTGTGTGCCATTTGTATGTTTTCTTGGGAGAATATCATGCTAAGCAAAATAAATAAGACAGAAAAAGTTAAGAACCATATGATTTCACTCATGTGCAGGATATAAAACTGAAAGCAAGAAATTAACAAAACGAACAAACAAAATGTCCTAGACACAGATAACAGTATGGTGGTCACCAGATGGAAGGTGAGGGGGGCATAATAAAGGGTCAATGAGGACAAATATATGGTAACAAAAAAAGGTTTGAGTGTGGGTGGTGGGCACACAATACAATGAATAGATGAGGTATTATAGAACTTTACACTTGAAACCTATATAATCTTATTAACTATTGTCATTTCCAATAAATCTAATTTAAAATGTTAATATAAAAACATAAAAGTCTTATTTGAAGCCCTGGTTGGCATAGCTCAGTGGATTGAGCGTGGTCTGAGAACCAGGCATCGCAGGTTCGATTCCCAGTCAGGGCACATGCCTAGGTTGCAGGCCATGTCCCCCAGAAACCACACATTGATGTTTCTCTCTCTCTCCCTCTTCCTTCCCTCTCGAAAAATAAATAAATAAAATATAAAAAAAAGAATATTTAAAAAAAAAGTCTTATTTGTAACATAATTTCTTAAATGCAAATTCATTCACCAACTAAATTAAATAAACTGAATCAGGAAGAGAGTACTAAACAATACTGAGCTATGAGATTAAATAAATGATGAATTG
This sequence comes from Tonatia bakeri, assembly GCA_004024845.1. Classification (NCBI taxonomy): domain Eukaryota; kingdom Metazoa; phylum Chordata; class Mammalia; order Chiroptera; family Phyllostomidae; genus Tonatia; species Tonatia bakeri. Next base: position 18,843 of record PVIA01009168.1, on the reverse strand, counting down.
ATAATAAAATAATGGATTGAGGAAATGATTAATTGATGAATCTTATGGATAGATCAATAATTTAAGAGAACACAATTTTAAAACAACCAAGCTAATGTAACTAATCAAACTTCAAATTTTACAATATCTAGCTACTGAATAACAATATCATTAACAAATACCAAACACATCACTCTTTATTTTTAACCATTGATATTTTTAAATTAATTTATTTTCCAATTATAGTTGACATGCAATATTAAATTACTTTTAGATGTCCAATGTAGGGATTATACAATTATATACCATAGGAAGTGATCACCTTGTTAAGTCTAATATCCATCTGACTCCATATGTAGTTAATACAATGTGTTCACTATATTCCTTATGTTGTACTTTCCATCCTGTGACTATTTTTATAACCAAAAATGTGAACGTATTGAATGCTTTCACCTTTTCTCCTTATTTTTCTAAGCCCTTCCTATCCAGTGACCATCAGTTTGTTTTCTGTGTTTATGAGTTTGTTTCTGCCTAATTTTTTTCATTTATTTTATTTTATTTTATTTTTCTGTTCTATATAGGAGTGATTTCATTTAGCATAATACCCACTAGGTTAATCCATGTTGTCCCAAATAGCAAGATTTCATTCTTTTTATGGTCAGATAATATCCCGTTGTATATTTGTACCACATTCTTTATCCATTTGTCTGCTGAGGGAACTTGGATTGCTTCCATATCTTTGCTATTGTTTTTTATGATGCAAAGAACATAGGGGCACATGTAACTTTTCAAATGAGTGACAAACACACAATCTCAAAGACACCATGTTGAAGTTACATTAATTAAAGTATTTATTCTCCAACTTACTTATGGGTATATAAAGTGTTGAGTTTCTAATTTATACACTGGATATTGTAAGACTATAAGATCTCCTTTTCTAAAAAAAACTCAGTTCTTGTCCTATTTGTATCTTAGCTTACATTTTAAAAAAGGTATTAACTTAAATCAAAATGCTACCTTAGAGGCCATTTTGGTTTAAATTAATAGCTTTAAAAAAATGCTCTTATTATGCTCCCCCCCACACAATTTTTTGCTCTCCATAAAATGATTTTAAAAGGAATTATTCTTCATTAACTGCTAACATGGCCTGTTCCACACAGGTCTCATGTGGGGTGGAGTGAAGCAGGCTCGCTTTTCCACATAAGGAGGAGAAATGAGTTTGAAAATACCTCTATGCATTTGTAGCTTGAGCATTGTTTAATGAAATAGAAGCAATTAATAAGTAGAAGAAAAAGGATAAAAAAGCTAAATCTCTAATTTTCTATCCAGGTAAGTCAAAGTTAAGATCAAATCTGAACAATCAAGATTTGAAATTTAACCATTACTCAGAGACATAGAGGAAAAAATCAAATTTTTCATATAAAATAAACAAAGTTAGTTTTCTCTTTGAAGGAGATGAAAAAGAGAAACAGAAGATTAGTGCTTTTTGTATTAAGTCTCATATAACTCATTGACTATATTATGTGCATATACACCTTGTGTAATAGTTAAAATTTTTTAAAAAGTATAACTAAAACCAAAAGCATTGAATTAAAACTTAGTACTAATCCAGATTTAAAACATTTATATGTTTGTTAACATTATTTATTTTGTAGAGAGAGGGGAAAGGAGGAAAAGAGATCAAAAAAGGAGAAAAAAAGGAAATTTCAGGGCCTTTCATGTAAGGTGTGATCTTGGAATGTTGGTTATCTTTGGTCCCTTAAATTTAACATTTTAGACATCATTTTACCCATATTAATGTTTCTATTTTAAACAAATTAACTTTTTTCTATAATTAATTTTACAAGATTATACCTATTAATACTAAATCAAAAATCATGGAAATGTTTTATTTTAAATATTAGCCTATTTACTTTACATTTCAATATATGAAGAACTGGTTGAAAATGGGCAATAAAACTGTACTTCGCAATGCACTAATGAATTAATTATGAGACAGATCAGAGCAACTATTGTTCCTTGAGTTCCTTGATATTTAAATGAATATAATTTTAGTCTAAAATTCTGCCCTGACTGGCATAGATCAGTGGATTGAGTGTGGGCTGTGAACCAAAGCATCACAGGTTCGATTCCCAGTCAGGATACATGCCTGGGTTGCAGGCCACGGCCCCCAGCAACTGCACATTGATGTTTCTCTCTATCTCTCTTTCTCTCTCTCTTCCCTCTCTAAAAACAAATAAATAAAATCTTAAAAAAATAATTTTAGTCTAAAATAAAGAACATTTTCACATGTCAGATAATGAATAAAAGTCCTAATAATGTGTGATAAATACACTTATTACATTTGCATGTCTGCTCTTGTCAGCCACTGTCACAATGCTTCATTATTGAATTGTATTTTTCATGTTTATTTCAATGTATTATATGTTTTCCTTTTACTAATTTAAAAATTGTATATACAACTGATTAAAGGTTATTTAGGAAAAATGCTGTTTTAGAACACTCAATATATATTTCCTTTGTTTTTCAATATATATTGAAATATACCATATTCTGATCTCAGTAAAACGCATCTATAAAGTCCCTGCTTATAAAATATTATTTCTCTTTAAAATACGTTTTCATAGAGAGAGAAGAGGAGAGAGAGAGAGAGAGAGAGAGAGAGATGCGAGAAACATCAATGTGAGAGAAACCACAAAGTTGGTTTCCTTCTGTGAACTCAGAAGAGGGTTGAACCCACATCTCAGGTATGTGCCCTTACCTGGGATCAAACCTGTAGTCTTTTGGTTTGTGCCACCTAGCCAGGGCGAAGGTATTCTATTCTTGAGACTCCCAGGTCTTTGAGGGTATACATGGAAACAAAATAAACTACACTTTATTCACAATTAATACCTATTGTTTGTGGTAACCAGGAGCCATGGCACTGCTGCTGACTCTGCACTGTCGTCATTGGGGGACATTCAGGGTCACATGTCTAAGTCTCTCGTTCTAGCATTTTTGTCAACTGATCAATGCATAACCTTGTTCTTTATGTTTTTTCTCTTTAAAGACATCTTTTAATATATAATTTGTTCCATTAACTTTGAATTCATAGCTAGCAGTCCTGTAACCCTTGCCTGAACAAAGCTCATTTAACACACATTTTCTTAGCAAGACTGATCACATTTCCTAGCCAGTAAAAACACTAGCCAGCACTTCAGCCTTATACATGTTGGCCATTTTAATTATTTATTTTTTAAAAGTTATTGAATTTATTGGGGGACATTGTTTAATAAAATTATATGTTTCAGGTGTACAATTCCACATTACTTTATCTGTATATTGTACTGTTTTTGCCACCCAAAATCAAGTCACTCCCATCCCCATTTACCCCACTTTACATTTTAAGCAATAAAGTCACCATCAAAAAACACAGACATGTGAAAGTCCACAAAACAGATCACAAAAGTACACTTGTTTACAGGATGAGAGCTGAAACAGGAAGACAGTGTCCCCTGTGCCATCTCAGCCGGAATTAGGCCACTCGATGTCTAGGAAAACACCAGTGTGTATTGATTTGGGAGTTAAAAACAAGTTGTAGTGAGTTTGTGAATTCAAAAATACAGAACCCATGAAAAGTGGTCAACTGTATTTTTATTCTTAGTTATATTTACCCCAGTGCCTACAAAACAGCTATGATCTGCTCAGACCTCACCTGAATCCCTGGATCTGGACATCAATTCCTTGAAAATTCCCATTTAAATATCTTAAAGGACTGGCAATTCCAACACACCCCAACCTAAATTATTGTCCTTAGCCAGCAAAATCTAATTATCTGTGTTCTGAATCCTATGTATACTTAGAAACGAATATCACATCCAGCTTGAAACTGTGTTGGAAGTTGGTTACAATTCTGTATCTTTAATCTGAGCATCTAAGATCTTTCCTTATCTGCCAATTTTCTCCCCTTGTCCTTCCAACTCCAGCCGTTAGGATGTATTTTATTTCCTCAGTATGCGACATTCTTTCTTGTTTTCTGAGTCATTAAACAACTTGTTTTTCTCTGTGTTTGAAACAACTTTCACCCTCAACCCTTTTACCTAGGCAATTATCATCCTGCCTTTATCATTCATCCGTTTTAACATCACCTCTTCAGAGAGACATTTCTGGACTCTGCAGACTACTTAGTTCTCCCTTATCATACTCTAATATCTGACTTTGACAATATTCATTATACTTGCAATTTATTATCCAGAAGATTTAATTTGTATTGCTATATACTCAGGGATGAAAAATACACCTGTATCTATGGATATAGTCAGTTATGTCTGATATATTCTGCTTTTTACTACAAATCTGATAATCACTCAAATTGTTCCTGTTGCTTCTAATAAGATTAGCTACTTTAAAGTTATATTAATTCTATTATTATACTCTAAGAGTTTCCCAAATATAGAGACTTTAATAATATAGCAGTAAATTATTGCTCAGTAACAAACCAGAAATCTAGACTATGCTTGAAGAGCTAATGTTGGGACCTAGGCTCCCTCTGTCCTGCAGCTCTGACATTTCTGAGTACATTATCCTGACATGCACTGGTGAGGCATTGTCAGTTTCATATCTTAACTATGGGAGGGGATAATATTAAACTCTAGAGAAAAGACCATGGAGATGACCCAGAGTTAGAATTGTAATTTGTAACATGTCCAATCAAATTCCTATTCACACCTCTTCTCCCTTCCTTTAACAGAGTTATACATCTACACCTTTTGCCACATGGCATTTTAGTGGCTACCAATAGATTAAGTGGAGAAGATATCCCTGTTTTGGTTATTTGGGAGCTTGGCCCTTTAACTATTGGAATATGGATGGAAATAGAAGTGTTGTAGTTTCAGTTTGAGGCTTTGAGAGGCTTTATGTATTTCTTGTCTCTCTTCAGCTTCTACCTTCTACAAAAGAAAAACTGCAGACAGTAACTGCTCTCTGAGGTCTCCCCCCAAAAAGAGGCATTATGACCCATTGCATTACTATATTTTGTTTATCCATTTGTTTGTTGAGGGACACATTTGTTTTTTTTTTTCTTTTTGTTATTATGAGTGATGCTACTATGAACAGTTGCAGAGAAGTTTTGTGTGGACATATGCTGTCAGCCCTACTGGGTATAAGCCTAGTAGGGAACATGCTGGATCATATACCTCTATGTTTGATGAACTTTCAGTTAATTTAGTCCCCTTATGTCCCACCTCAAGCAATCACCACACTATTGTCCATGTCCATGAGCCCATTTTTTCTTTTCAGTCAATCCTTCCACCCCTTAATCTCCCCCACCCGAGCTGTCATCCTGCTCTCTATCTATAAGTTTGCCTCTATTTTGCTTCTTAGTTCAGTTTGTTCCTTAGATTCCACACTTGAGTGAAATCATATGGTATTTGACTTTCTCTGGCTCACTTATTTCATTTAGCATAATGTTATCTAGGTCCATCTATATTGTTGCAAAGGGTAAATTTTTATTCTTTTTTATGACAGAGTAGTATGCCATTGTGTAAATGTCCCATACTTGTTTTATCCACTCATCTTTGATGGACAGTTGGGCTGCTTCCATATTTTGGCAATTGTAGGTAATGCTGCAATGAACTTACGTTCTTTTGAATTAATGTTTTTGATTCCTTCTGATATATTCCTAAAAGTGGGATCACTAGGTCAAAAGACAGACCCATTTTTAATTTTTTAGGTTATCTCCATACTGCTTTCTAGAGTAACTGCACTAATCTGGATTCCCACCAACAGTGCAAAAAGATTCCTCTTTCTCCACATCTGTGCCAGCACTTGTTGATTATTGACTTATTAATGATAGCCATTCTCACAGAAGTGAGATTATATCTGGTTGTGGTCTTAATTTGCATGTCTCTGATGATTAGTGATGTTGAGCATCTTTTGAAATGTCTAGAGGCCGTCTGTATGCCTATTTGGGTCCTTTGCTCATTATTTAATTGGGTTGTTTGGGGTCTTTTTGTATGTGTATGTATTGAGCTTTGTAAGTTCTTTATAAAATTTGAATATTAAACCCTTATCAGATGTATTAGCAAATATTTTCTCCCATTCTGTAGGTTTTCTCTTTATTTTGTTGATGATTTCCTTTGCTGTGCAAAACCTTTTCAGTTTATAAGGAGTGTTACTATACTGGCTTGCTCTTAAATAGTAAAAATGATTTTAAGTTTCTAATCATCTTTTATAGGAACATGGAAAGAAAAAATTCAAAGTCAGAATAATAACTGGAACTAATATAATTGTTCTCTCTTGTAGCTATCATGTTGAAGTTTATATGATATGCTAAAATGTATGGCTCATGAACATGAATCATGTCAGGTGATGCCCCCCAAGACACTCAAAAAAGGAAAGTATTCCCATAGATAAATCTTATGCAAATGTCAAACAGTAAACACAAAAACCATAGTAAACCTGCCTATTTAAATACTCTTGAATACATAGATATTGAATTCAATTTTGATGAAATACCACAAAACATCAAACCTATATCTTTATATAGTCCTGTTAACTCATAGGTAGATTTTAAGAATGACTCAGATTTATTGAGAAAAGTAAGATGAATAAAAAAGTAAATTACAATAGATCAAGGGTCAGTTTACACACCATTTTAGAAACATACCTAAGTGTTATTTTAAATCTTTCTATGAAACAGATGGTTGTTATCTAAGCTTTAAAATGAAACTTGTATACTGCCCAAGTAACAAGCAAAATGCCCAAGACTACATTGACATAATTTAATAACTACAATTATTGGACAAAACAGTCTGTAAAATTAATGATTTCTGCATGCAGAGTTTCTTTCTAAACTTATACTACAGAGAGGTGTGTTAATCTTGGATGTACAATAGTATCTAATAGACTCTATCCCCAATTTACTAACTTAATTTCTGGAGTAAAATGAGTGTATTATCACTCAAGAATTAAGTCACTAAATGCCTCATTTTCTACTAGTGGATCTTTAATCACAGCAAGAATTAAATTTTAAAATAGTGGATACTCTAGTTTTCTACCACAAAATATAATAATCATCATATAATCCTTAATTCTTAATTATTGTTAAGAAATGTAATTGTGACATTGATGTTGGTTTTAAATTTTTTCCACCATAAATGGATATTAGATCAATGTTCACAAGTATTCATAATCAAAATCATTTTTTGAAAATTAAGTGTTTGAACATAAGCACTGCTGTGATGTTTTCAGAGTAACAAAATGTAATAGCATAAAATAATACTAGTAGTCATTTCTAAAGTAATATTTCAACTGAATTTGAAGTGCTTTACAAACACAATTTCTTTAATTCTTACATCACATTTCACATCCAACATGTTATGCAAACTGTTCTAGTTGGAAAAGACAGTATTTATATTTCAGTTTGAAGATTACCCTAATATCGTGGAACTCAGTAGCCAAGTTAGAGTCCTGTTTGTCACACCTAATGAGTGTCCCCTAAAAGCTGGTGTCAGAATATTTCCATTATTCACATTTATATGATCAGCCTATCCTATCTAGACTCATTTGCGGTGATAGATAGATTAATAAGACTTCCCTGAACTTGTGTTCTCATTTATACATTTTAAAGCAAAATAGAAATGCCTTGAATCTTCTGAAGATTTGAAAGAATGACCCTATAAATTCTTTTCATTCATTCTGAAGTGACAACTTCGTTCTTAGCTCCCACAAGAAACTGTCAACATCTTCAGAGTGAAAAACAGAATATAACTTCAAACGCAAATTAGACTTAGAAAAAAATAACTGGATATAAGACAAATATTTTAAAGCAACAGAGGGAAAAATCTAAAACATAAAATATAAAATTTATTAATTATTATAAACAATAAATTATTAAGCATACTTTAAAGCAACATTTATTAACAAGTTATACAAGTACTATCAAATGGTTGTATCTTATCATAAGAATAATTACTATTGGAAGAGGTGATAGAACAGAACATCATAAGGTTAGTTTCTCACACTGATCTCAATGAATAATTCTGTCCCAAGTAAAAAAACAAAAATGTATGTAGAAAATTAAAGGGCATTATAACAGCAAAGCAGAAAAGATTTATGGGAAAGATAGAATCAAGCAGAATGACCCAGAGGGATCCTTGAATAATGGGTTGAAAGTGTAATAACTTCTGGCCTCAAGGTTTTAGGATTTTGAAAGCCAAAGGAATAAGGATCTCCTCATGATGTTGCATTATCACCTAAGGCATCTGCAACATTAGCAGCATTGGAAGTAAGAGGTGTTTCTGTGAATTCATAGGCTGAATGCATCTATGAGTAAACTAAAGAAGTACATTGCTGCCTGGCTGGTGTAGCTCAATAGATTGAGCATGGGCCTGCTACCAGTCAGGGCACATGCCTGGGTTGTAGACCAGGTCCCCAGTACGGGGTGTGTAGGAGGCAAACACACATTTATGTTTCTCATCCTCTCTTTCTCCTTCCTTTCCCTTCTCTCTAAAAATAGATACATAAATAAACAAATAAATAAATAGATAAAATATTTAAAAAGAGAAGTACATTGCCAATGAGCAGAGGTGGAGTGCCTTGATACTGACAGTGATACTTTTGAATGGCAAGCAATCTCTGTCATGCAGGAGTTAGAGACATGCTTTTCTGAGAATGAATCTAAAGTCAATGATTTATGCTCATCATCTAATGAAGCATGATGATATGTAAGTTTCAGTAATGCATAGATTTAAAAATATAGTATCCAAAAGCATAATCTATTTGGAAGAGGGCAGATAATGGAAGACTAATTGCAGTTCAGCCTGGGGATTACTTAAATCAGTTCTACCCTCATTCCACTGGGCGAAGGTACATAACCCAACTAACTGCAAAGGGAAAAAGCAAATGGACTAAGCCACACATCCCAAGATACACACTGTCTACAGAACTAAGGTATCAATGTGCAGAAAAGTATACAAGTAGTTGTTAAGCATATGAAGATTTTCAAATTCACTAGTAATTTAATTTAAAAACTTAAAACATATGTTGAAGAAGTTACTTTCACATACTCTTAGTAGATATGTATGGAATTTATTTCAGGAAAAATTTTGACATTTTCATTCAAGTCTTAATAAATATTTTAACATAGTTATTTTATCTCAACAATTTTGTTGACAGTATGATAAGAAATGTAGACAAATGTTTATGAGCAAATATGCCATTGTACTATCATTTGAAGCACTGATTAGATTGAATAATTATGTTATTATTTCTAGATGTATGAGTTATGATTACTTTTTCTCCTTTTTTTGTACTTTTCTACATTTTGTAAATTAACTGGTTATGTTATTTTGACATATCTTCCAGGAACCTGCCATGGAATATTAGGTAAGAATTAGTCAGGAAACCATACAAAACACAGAGAGGTGGAAACTAGTCTTTATCATTGCTATGTATCTAGCAAAATATCAGCAGTTCTATTATTCAAGAAGGAAAGCACATAGTATAGAACAAGTAACTATTGTCCTACTGCAGAAATTATACTTTAAAAAGTACACAATTGTCAAGAAAACAATGCAGAGTGAAATATATCTCTTTTATTAATGTTTTTACAATACATATTAACACAAGAATATCAAGATATTATACAAAGTTAGCAATGACAGATATGAAGTAAAAAGTTTAGAAAAATATCTTTTAAACCACAAGCAGATTTCAGTAGAAATTTGAAGTGAAATGGAGATAAACATAGACAAACAGTTTATTGAAATAGACAAAAGAAGGTCAACTTTCAGCTACTATTTCCTCAGGGAAACACCCAGTTGACAGGGCATTATCAAAATGCACATGAACGGGATATAAGAAATAAAATGTTTTATGAATCTGATGGCTTTAAGGCACTACCTAAGAACTTCATCACCAGTTTAGTCCAAATGATTAAAATTGAATAGTAACCAAAGTTAAAATTGTATGTTGAGGCGGCAAGAAGTAAGTTAGGATATCATAAAATGACTTTTTTCCACTTTGAGGTAATTGCAATTGTAAATCCCTAACCCAATAAAGAAAAAAGAGAGAAGAGAGAGAGAAAGAGTCATGTAGCTCGCTGAAAGGTACATTTAAATACTCTAAGTTATTTCTCAGTTGATTTTGTAGAGGGAGTAAAATAAGCACTAAAACTGTCAAATATCAGATTTAGACCTTTGGTAATAGTGATTTTATTTTATTTTCTGTAATTAAACCTGTTTACTCATTTTCTGGGATTTTTCAGCAACTATAAAGGTGGTTTAAGGAAACCTAATTGAATTGAATAATTTTAGAAGGATGTGGTTCTATTAATTGTCATTCATTCAGTTTATTTGCATATGATGATGCCCTTATCTATTTTCCAATTAGTTTCACTGTTTTTAGATAGCAAATGATTCTATCAGAAAACTCCGAATGTATTTTATTATGGGTTTGGTAAAAATGCCCAATCTAGCAGATAATTACACATTCCAAGACACTTTTATAGACTTTTATTTCATAGCCCATGAAGCTCAATATTTTGTGAATTTTATAGTCCATGAAAGAAAGAGCTGGTGTAGCAATAAGTTAAACCATTTAAGTTTCAAAAATGAGTGTTAATTCGGAGATGCATTATGCTATAGGCCAAGTGAATTTGAGAGTATTTGAGAGTAATGAAATTGAGAGTAATTTTATTCTTTATATTAGAAAAGAGTTCTTATCACATAAACAAACTTGTTTGAAGAAAAAGTATGAGACCAAAGAAGATAGTCAAAATGGGAAATAGATTTCTATCTGTGATTTCAAGCACAAAATAGACAGGCATATTTATGTACCCTCCTGGGTTCACTCTGCAGCTACATAACCTGTGCTGAGGTTTAAAGAAAACCTTGAAGTATACAAATGCAGGGCATATGAAAAGTGAAGATGGAGCAAAGGGAACCCTCGTACACTGTTGTTTGGAATGCAGGCTGGTGCAGCCACTGTGGAAAACAGTATGGAATTTCTTCAGAAAACTAAAAATGGAACTGCCTTTTGACCCGGCAATTCTATTGCTGTGATCATACCCTAAGAATCCTGAAACACCAATTCAAAAAACCCTACACACCTCAATGTTCACAGCAGCACAATATACAATAGCCAAGTGCTGGAAACAGCCCAAGTGCCAATCAGTAAATGAGTGAATCAAAAAACTGTGGTAAATTTACACAATAGAATATTACACAGCAGAAAGAAAAAAGGAACTGCTACCCTTTGTGACAGCAGGAATGGAACTGCAAAGAATTATGCTAAGTTAAATAAGTCAGATAGTGAAAGACAAATACCATATGATCTCACCTGTAAGGGGAACCTAAACAACACAACAAACAAGCAAGTAAAATATAATCACAGACATTGAAATAAAGAACAAACCGAGAGTAACCAGAGGGGAGGAGAGAGTGGATATTGAGGTAAAGAAGAGTCATCAAGGGACATGTATAAAGGACCCATGGGCAAATCTTAAGCAGAGTAGGACTGAGGGTGGGGGTTGGGGATAGGTGGTGTGGGAGAGAGTGGTGGGGGGGAAATGGAGACAACTGTACTTGAAGAACAATAATAAAAAAGAAAGTAATGAAAAAGCATTGATTTAAGTATATGAAATCATGATGCATTCATTCTTAGAGTGGCTCTTATGTTGAATGAAGGCTTAATATCTCTTCTAATCTGTACGAAAAGCATGTGTCTATGGAAAATTCACATTTATTGTGAATCATAATGTATTGCCAAATACATTCAATCCAATTTTAAACATGTTTATATTTGTATCTATTCACCACAAAGTAAACAAAGTCCAACTGAAAATAAAAATGTATTTGAAAGATAAAATGAGTGGTTGCCAACTTTCCTATGTGTATTTGGAGACAGTGAGTGGGGTTCACAATCAGCTTTATCAGAAGCATTACACTGATGATAATGTACACTTTGTTCTTATCATTAAGTTTTACTTATCAAGTTTTAAAATAAATAAACTAACATGCTTGTCAATGAACATAAAAATAAGTTAATTTTCAGAAAGAGAGAACTATGAATTAAACCTAAGAACCTAAAATTAGCATATGGTAGTTCAAATTACATTCATAATTTATATTATTCTCAAGACTGTCTTGGAATACTTTCTCCACATTTATTTCCCCTCTTTCAATGTGTATATGTAAATAACAGTTATAGGGAGTTATTTAGTATACAAAATACTGTGCAAATATAATAGCTTTAATCTAAAAAACAAGGTCACCTTTTAACTGTCCATTCCCAGAAACTACTTCTCTTCTGAAATGCTATGTTCATTCTGATATCTGACTTCTGATGATGCAGAAACTATTACAAACCATAAGAATTGATGTACTTATATGTATTTATTACATATTATATGTGTATTATATATGTAATATGTTATATTTATATAGAGAAGTGGTTTAAATATTAATATTTATTCCATGATATAATGTTTCAGCTTAAAAATATGCAAGTTAGTGAGTGCCACTGCTAAACTCTGCCCACCTATGCAAGATGAGCTTATACATCAGAATCTATGGGAAGATTTTAAGTATTTCAGTTTATTTTCATCCACTTCTATATTAAGGGAGGGACAACTTTATTTCTATTATTTCCATCAGCTTTTTAAAAAAAAAATTGTATTTATTTATTTAGAGAAAGGGGAAGGAAGGGGGACTAAGAGATACATCAAGTGGTTGCCTCTCACATGCCCCTACCTGGGGACCTGGCCCAAAAACCCAGGCACGTATCCTGACTGGGAATCAAACCAGTGACCCTTTGGTTCACAGATTGACACTTGATCTACTGAGCCATGCCCGCCAGGGCTCCGTAAGCTTTTATATGGATTTATTACTTAGTACACTCTTTGTTTCATATAAATTTTGACAGTAAACTAAAATATAGTTCTTAAAAAGCGTGAACAAACTGGGATCTTAATGGTAAAAAAGAGGAATTTTTTATTTACTCTTTCTCATCATGGACATTTTGGAGCTTAGAAGATTTGGTCACTGACTGCTGGGCATTTGCTTAGTGGAAGCTGGTAAGATGATCTACAGATTTCCAATTGGGTTCATATTTGCTGAGAAGTAGAGTAGTGGATTGCAAGAAAATGGCTCATCCATACATCTAATCAGGCCTTCAGCCCTTCTCCTACAGCTGCAAATGTGAAGGAGTGCAAGTTTTATCACATGATGCAAACGCTCTCCCAGATAGTACCATAGGCTTGAGGGGGATTAATCACCACAGCCCAATTTGTAGAAAAACAATGTTTAAGGACTATCCATAAAACTAGAGGACAAAACCAACAAATGGAATATAATATAAACCTCATTTTTTTTTCAGATGGCAAATGCATTTATATTTCCAGCTCAAAGCAGTAGTTTGTAAAAATCTTCAAGCCTCTTAGCTCTATGGAAACTCTACCCTTTGACTTATGCATTGCAAATGAATTCTGTGGGTTAGTTGATGAGCCCACAGCATGACAAGTTTTATTTTTTTAATTTTATTTTAATTATTGTTCAAGTACAATTTTTTATCTTTTACTCCCATCCCAGCCCACCCACCCAACCCTTCCTACCTCCCTCCTGTTTCCACACACCCCTTAGTTTTTGGCCATGTGTCCTTTATACTTGTTCCCGTAAACCCTTCCCCCTTTCCCCTGATATTCCCCTGAAATTCCTCCCCTCTCCCCTCTGAACACTGTCAGCCTGTTCTCTATTTCAGTGATTTTGGTTATATTTTGCTTGTTTCTTTGTTTTGTTGATTAGGTTCCTGTTGAAGGTGAGATCATCTGGAAAGCATTATGACAGGTTTTATTTTTAAGCTTGGTTCTCCTACAACAAATATTCACTAATGATTCTGTTTACATGTGTCTTATATAATTCTGGGATTGTTTTCTATAAAGCTCATTTTAAAACTTATAATCTCTTTTTGGAGGGAGTGCAATGTTATATCAAAATGTCATATCTAAAACTATTCACACATATGCAGAGATTGTTTTAAGATAGTATGTCCCATAGGAAGTTCAGGCCAACTGATTTAGAGTGTCTATGGGTGGGATTCAAGAAAATCTCTACTTATTTATTATCTATCTCCAGTAACTATTTATGTATAATTTATATAGTATTTTGGGACTGGGGTTGAAATTTTGTCAATATTAATCTGCATATGTATTATTTCTGAAGCATAAAAAATTGCTTTAGGCATTCTAGCATCACCAGTGTTTAATACAAAGTGAGAACTTTGAAGATTTTCTGATAGATGAGTGCTTTTAAAAATGGTTTAAAAGTGGTTTAAAAATATAATCAAATGTAAAAATTGAGGGATTGTTGGAGAATCTTATTGTTAAAATTTTTGATTGAAAAGTTTTACCCTTATTTCTTTTTCGGTTAACTATTTTAAATTCAGTAATTTTTTTGGATTATTGGTTGGCTTGTCCTATAAAGAACTTGGTTGCTTATAGTCAGACACATGAAGCTGTGTGTAGCTATGTTAAAATAGATTACTTTCTTGACATCTTTAGTTCTTGATAATCCAGAACATACTGGGATCACAGGCCAGTGCTCAATCACAGGCTGAGCCACACCAGCCAGGGCCTTTAGTTTTTTGTTTATGAAGCTTTTGCCTACAAATTTAATGTTTTAATAGATATAGGGTTGTATGTGTTATCTTTATATTCTTGTTTGAACTTCAGTAGTTTATCTCTGTCAAAGAATTTGTTGATTTTGTATATTAGCCAAATTCATTGTTGTAATATTTTATGATATTTCTTTAATGTTTTTAATTTTTGTAGTAATTTAGTAACTTGTGTCCTTTAAACTCTGCTTGATATGTTTAACTTCACAGATGTCTAACATATTAATGAGCTTTTGCTTTCATAGTTTCATAATGATCAGCCAATAACCTGAAAGAAGATTTTCTTAAATGTGTTGACTTACTATGTATTCCAGTTTTTGGCATGGGGCTGTCCTTCAGACTTTAGGAAGTTTACAAATCAGCCTTAGATTCCACTTCCTGTTTTCAAAGGTCCTCAAGGGCAACCCAGAGTGAGTGTTTTGGGCTCTCTCCTTCCCAGGTCTTTCCTAGTCAGGCAGAGATCCCTTCTAGAGTAGACCTTTAATCAAAACTTGAAGGACCATGTCCTTTGTCAGTAAGATGTAGCTAAAGAAGAGGACCTTCATCCATTTACTTCTGCAACATTACAAGGCTCAAATTATTGGGGGGGGGATGTTACCATAAGTATTTGTTTAATCATTAATAAAGGAAAGGGGCACAAAGGGAATTAGACATTGAGCTTAATAAACCGGGGGAGCATCCTGCTGTTTGCTGTACTAGGAAGATACAGCTTCACACTCCAGGGGATCATGGCATTGCTCCACCAAGGGGATTAACATTCCTCTCTTCTCCCCTTCCCCAGTACCAGATTGTTGTGTGAGGGACACAAGGAAAGGTACTTGATCAAAGTGGCCTGTCAGTCTAACTAGATGGCGAGCCTATCAAAAGCCTGAAAATACTTGGGAAGTTGATTGGTTATTTTGAAAAAAGCTCTTTGTCCATCCCAAACCCAAGCTAATATAATCCCAGGGGAACAAAGAAACACTCTCTCTCTTTCTTCCTTCTCTATTTGACCTGCACTTGCCTGTGCATTCCTGCGTTCTCTCTCACTTGGGAGCACTCAACCATGTGGGTCTAGCAGCTGCTGGAGTTACAGCAGACTACATGGGCTCCAAAATACTAAGCTTTAGTATGAAGTAGAAAACTCTGAGGGTTGCCTTTTGCTTTGCCTTACTGAGGACGCAATTGGACTTTTTCCATGGCAAGACCTAGTGAGACAGGAAATTGGAAACCTGGGGACAGGTTCTATTTCCACCTAAACAAACCATGCCACACCATGAAAAAAACTGAATGTTCATATTAATTGCATAATTTATATAAATATACATTCCTAAATACAGTAACAAATAAATGACTTGTACATTTAAAAATAATTTCTAATACATGAACACAATGGGGAAAGTATTTGGTTATTAGATAACTTTATACTAAATTTTGAGGGCAATTATAATCAAAATGAAAAATAATTTAGATTTAAAAACTAAACTGTAACTTGAAGAGCTGGCAAAACAATAATTTGCATATAAAAACATAAATGTCAACAAATTTCTAAACAAAATTGTAAACATGATTTTTCTAACAAAAATTTCAAAATTTTGTTGCTGAAATGACAGAAAAGCAAGACACTATTTTCTCCTTAATGCTTGAACAGATTGTCACCATAGTAACTAATAGATACATAATGAGAAAATTTTTTAAATATATATTCTTGCAGGTGACTGCCACTCTTACATTTTTTCTTTCAGCTGCCTCTATACATATTATTTGAATCAAAACAAATGTTAGTGTGAAAAAAAAAGAATTTCACTTGAAAGCACTGCTTTCCAAGTGGCTTTGACTTTCTAAATTATATATAGCCACAATAAGAAGAAAAAAATAGAGCTCTGGAAAAACATTACCCTTTTCAAGTAGACATCTCAGAAATTGCATACATCATTTCTGATTACTTCTCATCATTCTGAATTTAACCATATTACAACTGACAAATACAAGAAAAGCCGATTAATGGAAAGGAACAGCCATGTGCCTAGCTACAACTGTTTGGTATTTTTATTTCCATATAAGAAAGAAATGGGTATTTGAGTAAAATTATCATGACAGACTTGTACATTTAGTGTTTAAATTGTAATATCAGTTCCTGTATATTTAATTGTAATGGAACATTTCTTAGCTTATTTCTTTTATTTGAACGGTAGTTCTTTTGATCATCCTTAATATCACATAGAGGCTTACCTGGTGTGTAGAAGTTCTTCAGAGAAAAAAATCCAGAAGAATACGTGTTACTTAAGATATTATCATCACTAGCCTCAGTTGGTGTAGCTCTGTGAATTGATTACCAGCCTGAGAACCAATGGGTGGGCAAGTTTGATATCCAGTACAGTCATGTGCTTGAGTTGCAGGCCAGTTATGGTCCCCAGTAGGGGGCTCATGAGAGGCAACCACACACTGATGTTTCTCTCCCTCACTTTCTCCATTCCTTCCCCTCTCTCTAAAAATAAATAAAATTTTTAAAAAAGATATTAGCATAACTAATGCACAAAGAATATAAAATTTCAATAAGGAGAAATTTATAAATTCTGTTCTAATAATATTAACTGCTGTCATTTGTTTTGACTTACACCATATTACAAGTTACCAAATTAACAAATTAAGTTAGCAGATCTCTGTGTTAGATATTTTATCTAAATTTCCTGGATGGAAGTATACAACTGAAAACCATTAAGTAACTTGACAACTCTTTACAGCTAATAATCAGTGGGACTGGAAAATCACCATGCCTGTCTATTTATAAAACTAAAGATCTCTACTGCAATGTACTGTCACTTTCTTATTACACACAGAAGCCAGATGGTAAATTGGAAATACATCAAGCTGTGAAGCTATGGCTGACATGATAATTTTACTCGAATACCCATCTCCTTCCTCCATATGGAAATAAAAATATCAAACATTTTTAGCTAGGCACATGGCTGGTCCTTTCCATTAATCAGCTTTTCTTGTAGCTATCAATTGTAACATGGTTAAATTCAGAATAATGAGAAGTAATCAGAAATGTTGTCTGCAATTTCTAAGATGTCTCCTTAAAAAGGATAATGTTTTTTCCAGGGTTTTCTATTTTTTCTTCTTTTTGTGGTCACATATACAGATGTAGAGGGAAACCACTTTTAATCATGCAGAATCACAACCAAAGCAATAGTGGTTTCACAAGATGTCAAAAACCCAGATTCGTTAATGACCACACAGCTTGCCAGTCTTGGGTTATTTATGTCTGGACTCCCATGAGAGAAAGAAACAAATTTTTTAAGTTGCTATATTTTGGGATATCTGTTCAAAGATCTTGAGTTATACCATAAATAATGTAGATTTTCATTAAAAACCTATTTCATTTTGGTCTTTCATGGTTACCTGACACCTAAAACAATATTATTCACATGACAAATTTGGAAAAAACCTGTTACTGGCAAATTATTCTTATATTCTGGTTAATAGTAGGAAGAAAAAAGGAAATGATAAAGCTGGTAGAGTTTTTTTTTATAATTATCAAATACAGAGGATAAGAGAAGCAACTGCAGTTGAAAACAAATTCAGAGTTCAATAGCGACCACAGCTAAAAGTAAAACAATATGAATTCCTCAGCACTCCTTGCCCAATGAAACAAAACATAGTAGTGCATCAGCAATAACAAAACTTTTCTTATCTTAGAACTCTGAGAAATTATTATTGCACTGGTTTTTATGCCAGAGATTATTAACAAATAATTGATAAGTGTTCACTTTTATAGTATTCTCTAAATGTATGCATCCTATAAAAGATGAAATTTAAAATATATGTGTAGTATTATTAAAATCAAATTTATGATTATCTTTGTGTAATTGATATATTGCCTTTTGCATATGGAAATTATTGTATTTACATAGTCTCTTCTCTTATTTGTTTAAAAAATCAGTATTATCTATTTGTGTAAATAATATTGAAAAGCAGGTAATACTATTTCAAAGTTTAAATATAGCATATGTATTGAAAAATCTAGAGCTAAGCAGAAAAGCCTATAAATTAATGTTAAAATACATATTTTAACAAATAAATACTTTATGAGGATTTTTTGTAGGCACTAAAGTGAAATAAATTGGTAAATAAAATTAAAAATAAACTTTATTATCTCCACTCCAGAAAAACTCACCTGACTTTGAATAATTTGTAGACTCGACTCGCTGTTTCTTCCAGAATAAGTTTGTC
>PVIA01009167.1:0-63787 GCA_004024845.1 Tonatia bakeri | reverse complement strand
AAGGAAGGAAGGAAGGAAGGAAGGAAGGAAGGAAGGAAGGAAGGAAGGAAGGAAGAAAGAAGATTGATTTAAAAAAATAAAAATTCTCCCCCAAAATTCTTTCAATACTGTTCAGGGCAATAAAAAAAACCCCACCAAGATGGAAAATTTGGGGTCAATTTAAAAAATCTGTGTTGTTAAGTTGACATTGATATCATGTCTAACTCTGGTTTGCTCATACCTATATACAGGTAGAATATGATATAGTGTTTACCTTGACTATATTAGTGAGTTTCTGAACTATGTCATCATCTCAAGTATTCTAAATTCCTTCCTCAATGCTTTATTTGAGGCTTAGGAGGCCAGTAAGCCTCCGTCATTGTTCAGCGTACAGTCCTTGAGTGTGCAGTAACGCGGCAGCACGCTTCCAGGCACCAGGGGCACAGCACTGAATCCACAGACAACAGTGAATGCCTTCTGATTTGAGTAGACACTTCTCCAAAGAAGATATACATATGGCCAATAAACACATGAAAACATACTCAATATCATTAATCATCTGGGAAATGAAAAATCAAAACCACAATGAGATACCATTTCAAACTCACTAGAATGGCTCCAACAAAAAAAACAAATCCAGACAACAAATGTTGGCAAAATGTGGAGAAATTGAAACCCTGTGCACTATTGGTAGAAATGTAAAATGGTGCAGCTGCTACAGAGAACAATTAGCTAATTATAATTAAAAATATAATCACCCTATGATCCAGCAATGCTACTTTTAGGGACATACTAAAAAAATCAGGGTCTCAAAGAGAGATTTGAATACCCATGTTCATAGCAGCATTATTCACAATAACTGTAGAATCAATCCAAGTGTCCACAGACAGATGAATACATAAGCAAAATGTAGCACATACATACAATAAAATATTATTTAGCCTCGAAGAGCAAGAAAACTCTGATCCATGCTACAACACGGATGAACCTTGAGGACTTTGTGTCAAGTAAAATAAGCCAGTCCCAAAAAGACAAAGATGATATGATTTCACTTCTATGAGGTACTTCAACACATCAACATTATACAGACAGAAAGTGGAATGGTGGTTGCCAGGGACTGAGAGGGGAATGGAGAATGGGGAAGTCACTGTTTAGTGGGAACCGAGTTTCAGTTTCAGAAGATGAGAGAGTTCTAGAGATGAGTGGTGGTGATGCTGGCACAATGGTGTGAATGTTCTTAGTGCCAATAAACTGTACATGTAAGAGTGGTTAAAGTGATAAATACTATGATATACATATTTGACCACAATGAAAAAAACCCCTTCAAGAAGATTACAAAAAGTGAGAAAGAAAGAAAATGAACCAATAAAACACACAGCACGCCAAAGGTGGAAGTGCTCCAGAGAAAAACAAAGCGGAAGAATGGGAATGCCGGGGGTGGGGATGGGGATGGGGATGGCTGCCGTGGTCGGGAAGACTTCGCCAAGGAGGTGATGTTTGAGGGAAGACCTGTGTCAGAGAGGGCTAGCTGTCCACAAACGTCATGGGTCCCCTTCTTAGAGTAGGCTGTTCGCAAGAGGTGGCCTCTGAGCCAGGACTGCACTCCCTAGGCCTCTAGTGTGAACACAGTCACATATCTCATTCTCACCAGTGCATCTGTTTTTTCTTACATCTAAGCCACGGTTTTTCTGAATCTAATTTGGCTTCTCCACTGTCTCTTTCCCTTTCTGAGGCTTTGGGACAGTGTTGTCCAAGAGAAATACAATGTGAGCCATATAGGTTATTTTAAATTTTCTAGTAGCCACATTATTATAATAATATTAAGTATAATGATATTAGTAAAAGTAATTATTATTAATATAAATGTGAATTATTAATATAATTAAAAGGTAATGTGTGAACTTCATTAATAAGTACATTTTTGAACCCAATATTTCCAAAACACTTCAATGTTTATCCAATGTAAAAATAATTGAGATACTTTATACTCTTTTTTTCAAAATCCAGTGTATGTTTTCAATTTACAGCACATTTCAAGTGCTACTTCCCACTTACCAAGTCCTCAGGCGCCACATGCAGCACTACATTGGACAGCACAGGTCTAGACTACGGTAGGGCCATAAGATGAAAGGACGGGGGATTCTGAACCTCTGTATGGAGGGCAGCCACCCATTAACCAGGTACATCCACATTTTATTATTATATGTGAGAAAAATAAACCTGTAGTGTCAATCTTCCAAAGTTGAGGTCCATTTGTTACAGAAACAGATTCCTTGAAGTGTTATATTGCAAACAAAAAACTACAATAGTCAGCACTGGCTTAGCAATGAGGTAACAGATAGCACAAGAGACACAGAAGCGGCAAATCAGAGACCCAGGAGATGCGGTGGTAAAGCTGTCACCTGTGTGTGCCCGTGAGACAGAAGATGCACCTACTGATCCTGAGGCATTAGATTAAGTAGTCTGGAGGGTCCGAATGCCTGTAGATGCTGTATTAGTTTACTAGGGATGGCTTATACAACAGTAATTTATTTTCTCACAGTTCTAGAGACTGGAAGTCCGAGATCAAGGAGCCAGCAGGGTTGGTTTCTGATGAGACCTCTCACCTTGGCTTTCAGATAGCCTCATCCTTTCAGAAAAACCTCACACAGCCTTTTCTCTGAGCATATTTACTCCTGGAATCTCTTCCTTTTCTTATATGGACACCAGTCTTATCAGATTAGGGTTCCACCATTGTTACCTTGTTTAACCTTAATTACCTCCTTAGAGGGCCTATCTCCAAATATAGTCACACTGAAGGCTAGGGTTTCCACATATGAATTTTGGGGGACACAATTCAGTTTATAAGAGATATAGAATGCTCTTCTCTACATGGAACAAAGATGATAAAGAAATGTGTTCAGAAAAGAACTGGCTGATTTGCAAGCAGAAAAAAAGACAGTGAAGGGAATCTAGAAATCAAGGTGGGTCTGGGGCACTGCAGGTTTGGGAAACTGTCTGCTTCTAGACAGCAAGCAGGAGGTGACAATACCTGCATGCTTTGAGCAAAAGCACCCATCAGGTCATTTTGGTTAAGTAGAGATCTGCAAGGCCAAAACACAGGCTGGAATAACAGTCTCCTCCCACCAAACCTACTGCTCCAAAGGCCCTCAAGTTAGCCCCTTCAAATTAATAGAGAGAAATGCAAGGGAAAGAAAGACAGCCAACTTAAGAATCGTTTCTGGGAAAGAACTTTGGGTGTGGTTACTGGCACATGGAACTAACAAGAAATCAAGGGAATAATGTTTTCAAAGAACAGTGATCTGGGCCTTAAAAAGCCTGTGACTGTAAAACATCCTCCCAGGGACCTCAGATATCCACTAGCAGGAGGCTGGCTGTGAAAGCTGTGTGAGCTTCCAAGGAAGTCCTGTCCTCACTGCTGCTATCAGATAGTGCCAGGAGGGATTAATGGACAAAGCACACCGCACACCCCCTCCCCCCGCCCCCAGGGCCGAGCCTAGGACCACAGAAAACAGTGAACCAACACATTCTGTCCACTGAGCAGGGCCACAGTCTAATGAGGGAACCTGCCCCACCCCGAGGCAGAGCCTTCCTAACCCTACCCCACTGGGCCCCTCATGCTGTGGACCAGTTACTGCACTGGGTCTCCCCATCTGCCCCTATCCAAAGAAGGGTTTCCTCTATGGTTATCCAGTTCTTGGTCCATATTTTTTATGTTTTTGTTGAAGGGAGTTGGGCAGACACTTTGCCTCCGAATTCTTAGGTCTCCAAACCAAAAGAACCCCTTACCCAGAGGGCATGGACTTCATCCTGGATGTAGCACCTGGGTAGAACTTTGGGTTGTCTCCTTTAAGGAGGAGGCCACACAGATATTTGGTGGCCAGAGGGCAGTCTGTGGCAGAAATGGATATTTGACCCATGAGTTCTTACTCCCTGACCAATGTTGGGTTCTTGCCGGGATGTGTGGGCTCCAGAGCCAGTGATTATGACCACAGCCCCTTTGTATCTAGTGTGGCTGCGAGACTAGTTGTTCTCTCAAGAGAATGTGAGTAGAAGTGATGTACACCATGTGTCCGCTGTCTGTTTTCCTTCCACTAGCTAGAAACAGAGGACTCAGAGGCCTGTCTAAAGAGACTGCAGAGCCACACATGGAAGGAGTCTGGGCCCCGGAGTTGCCACATGCAGGAAAGCCTCCTGCCATCCAGGAGCACCATTATCAGACTGTGAAATGAGCAAGAGATAAACTTCTGTTTTAAGGTACTGCAAATTTAAGGTTTCTTTGCTATAGAAGTTAGTGGTACCCTAATTAATATGCTTCCTGAAAGAAGTGAAATACAGAGCTATGCAGCTCTCTGGACAAAAAGCATTCCAGGCAGAGGGAAGAGTAAGCAAGAGAGTATGTGTGTCCAAGGACTAGCATGGAGCCTAGCATGGCTGAAGCAAAGCAAACAAGTGGGAAAGTTGAAGATGATAAAATCACAGCTGTAAAAGGACTGAATCCTGAAGACCTCGTAGGGCATTGTAAAGACCTTAACTTTTATTTTGAACGAATGGGGAAGACACTGGAGTATTGGGAGGAGGAGGAGCACATGGTCTGACATTCTATGTGGATCACTATAGCTAGTGCTTAAGAACAAGTCACAGGGGAACAACACAACGAGACCGGTTTTGACACTATAACAATCCACGGCCCTGGAGCATCGTCCCATACGCAAAAAGATTGCAGGTTCGATTCCTGATTGGGGCTCAAATGGGAAGCAGCCGACTGATGTTTCTCTCTCCATTCCTCTCTCCTCCCCTCCCCTCCCCTTCCATTCCCTTCTTTCGCCTGTGTCTCTCTCCCCACTCCCGCCCTTCCTCTCTGAAATCAATAAACATGTCCTTGGTTGAGGATTTAAAAAACTACAATCCATGAAAGTGTGGAATCAGCGGGTTGTAGTAGAGGTGATAAGCAGTGTTTGGAGTCTAGCCATATCTTTAAGGTAGTGCCAAAGCTCCCTGCCTGAAATTCGGGCATATATAATCATGCCCTGGCTGGCTCAGGTCTGAGACCTACACATGCATGGAGAGCAGAAGCTGGCTCCTAAAGTGCTCGGTGTCCTCTGTTGTGAAAAGGACTCTGTCAGTGCACAATAGTATTGGTTCATTACAGGTATTAATAATTAGTGTGTAAAAAATAAATGAAACTAACCTAAAATTTTATGAATGCTTTCTGGGCTACTCAGCCCATAAAAACTTTTCAATGGGATATAATGCTATTAAAATATATTCATCTTCAAGGCATCTTTAATATTAACCATGAGATTGCCATTGGCCTGAGACAAGATTGCTTTGTGTCCTTTCAAGCAGCCACTATGATTGCTCCAAAACAAACAAAAATTTAGGCTTCCATTTTAAATAGGAAAACTATCAAGATGCCAGTTTTACAGCCATGAAATTCGGTGAAGCTGGCCTCACAGACTGCATGGTGGTTTCTTTCTCTTCATTTCTAACTGTATGTTTAACGAGATCATTGGAAAGTGGTGAGAGTCAAATTATTTTCTTACTATTGTGAAAATTTTAATTCATCTCTTGCAGAAGCAAGAAGCTGATTTGTAGCCTTGTAGTGAAAGCATGGGGTATCTACCCCACTGGCAATGTGGTCTGCTTCCTTTTGACAAAATATTAGATATTGTGCAAAAAAAAAAAAATAAAAACCCACATAAGAAATAGGAAGATATTTGTACTTTACTTCCTTAAATGACATAAAGTAAAAGATAAAATAAAGGAAGCTATGCTCTCATGGATAAGGATTTACAACTTTTAAAAATAACATTAAACAAAAGAAACAGTTTTTTGGCACTCCTTTGGCCAAACACAATCACTCTTGATGGGACTTTTATAACATACATCTAGAGAAAAGGAGAAAGACCTTAAAGTATGTCAATAAAATGTAGACCAAAAGAATACGTGCTCATTCGTAGGGCTCTGTGGGTCCTGTGCTAGATGGTGTCATTCCTTACACATAACCACATAGCTGAATATAAGAACAAAACAAGTCTATGTTCCACCATCTTAGAAGTAGCTGTTTACTTAATATGTTTGTTCTATCTAGAGATTTCTCCACTGTAGATTTTATTCATACCTACCCAATCTTCGAGAAGAATAAAAATCCAGGAACCCCCGCAGTACCACCAAGTTGATCACACAGGCCTCCATTTTCCACACTCCTTTCTGAATCTTTCTCCTTTTACCAGGAGACTCTTTTCCTTCCTATGCCATTAGAAGCATAGCGTGACCCCCCCATTCAAGACTTCCTCCTGGAGGAACAACTCCAGTCTCCAAGTTTACCCAATTGTACTCATATCTGTCCCACTCAGCTAAGCCTTCCCTGAGTTCTCTCTTCCCAGGCCTTGTGGCTTTGGTGTCCTCTTCTCTATAGCCACACTGATAAACTCACCTGAGTGTAGTGAGGTCACTAGTGAATGCCTAAGAAGTAGCCATCTGAAGGAGCAGAGAGGCAACTAAAGGAGTAGAGAGTAGCATCTTGGGAAATAATTCATCCAAAGAGTCTAAAATTTGATCCAATTACAATATCTCAGCAATTGAGATAAGGGAGAAATTATAACATAGTGTCTGCTACTCAGACTTGGTCCCTGACCCAGGCCATGTGACCGAATGCTTAGGAAAAAGGATAAGAAATGAAGAATAACCACCAACTGAATGAGAATGTCCTCTGACTCCCTGTTTTAGCACAGAGAGGCACTGGCCCGCTATGAGCTTGCTGGGGCGTTGGTGGAGCACACGAGGTGGGCCAAGGCCATCTCCCATACTCTGTGGCAGCAGCAATTTGCAGAACCAATAGCAGCAGGAACACCAGTCCTAGGGGCAGCAAAGATCAGGTCTGGCTTTACTCAGTGGCAGCGGCAGTAGCTGGCACTCTTGAGGGAGGGTACAATGGCACCTCAGAATATCTTTGACCTTCTGTGTGCCAACAGCTTTGCTGACAGGAGGTAACCATGCTACATGGAGACACCTGATGTCACGCATCACCAGTAGGAGCAAAAAGAAAACAACACGTGGCAATGAAGGCCTTGGGTGTCAGGGAGAATTAAAAGGACTTGTTTGAGAGTACGTGTGGCTGGGGATGCCCAGAATTCACTGGGGAGGCAGGGGTGTATTTGAACAAGGCTAGAAAGTCCAGTATGTTATGGAAAGTATGACAGAGAAGCAATGTTTCATACTTCAAAGTTAATCCCATTTTCACCCGCAGGTATGGACTGAGGAAAAATGTCTTAATGTTGCATGGATGATGTTGGCTAAATATTTACTCTTTCCAAGAACCATGTGCATTTTAACAGGGACTTCTTGTAGACAATACCTTAACCTTTGTACATGGACATTTTCCCATTTGTTTAGTCAATGCCTGGGCTAATCTATCTCCATCTGGGCTCAGCACTCCACTTCTCTCGTTTTCTCAAGGTGTGAGGCCCCACATAGTTGAGGTGACTCTGGGTTACAAAAAGGTAGTATTTGTAGTACTGAAACTTAAGTTTCCAGTCCCTAAGTCCCTAACCCCAAACTCCTCTTTCCACTGCACAATGAAAATATTCTCATTTGGTCCTGTAAAGTATGATCATGAAAAAATGCTATTAAAGTAATGCTATGATGTACACATAAAAAGTTACATTCAGCAATTGAATTTTAAGCTTAGAAAAATTGAGGTGACAGAGGTCAGTCTTTGGTCTAATTTTTTTATCAGTCTCATTATGTATGTATGTACATGTGTAATATCACGAGTACATATGTGTTCAATTTCACCAAATATGGAATTTAAAAAGGGATTTCATTTTCAAATTAGTCAGCAATAGTCTTACATATAGCCACACTAAGTGACTGGGAGTTGGTAGCAAACACTTTTAAGAGGATGTCCTCAGTATCCGATGAGTATTTAAAATGACAGAATTGACAGGTTCTTCAGAAGTCTTCCAAATCAGCCCTACTATGACTTTAAAGAGAAAGCTTAAGCCCCGGTAAGCCAAACCTCGTGTTCTGGGTAACCCAGCAAGTTCATAGCCAAGTTTAGTCTAGAATTATGTCTCTCTACTCCTCAAGTTAATTTCCTCTCTTCTGGGTGAGCCTCTGGAGATTAAGGAGAAGCTTGTCCCCATTTTCTCCAGAATCTCAGTTCCAGAGCAATGGTCCATCCTCATTTTTTACTGCCCCAACCACTGTGGTTCCCCCCAAAGCCATGCCCAAATCTGCCACGTAAAAGTGGCAGCATATAAAGGGTACCCATGACACTCTGTCCATTATCCCATTGTTCCACGAAACACCCAACCCAACTCAAAATCCAATCTACCTGTTGTGGTCCGGAATATTTACCTCCTCCCCACATCCTTGCCCTCTCTATGCCCACACAGGAACACACATGCACACCAAGTATGCTCTCTTTCCTTTCAGTGAGAATGCAAATGGCATGATCATCAAGGAAACTGAACTGCTCCATAGCACTAAGCATGAAAATGAGCCTGTAAAGATAAAGAATGAATCCCTCTTTTCCCTACGGGACACAGAATCACAGCTTAAACACCTCCCTTTGAACAGCGGGACATCTGGATGTCATTAGAAATGGGAGCCATGACTGCCCTTCAGTATTAATCTGCTGCTGTTCTTGTTGCCAAGGCCATTGGCAGGAAACAACCATGGACTCATTCTCCATGTGACACTGGCTGAGATCAGTCATGAATACATTTTATGCCTTCTCAAAAACAAAGCAAAACAAACAAACAAATAAAAAAAGCCTCATAGACCCAGACAACAATATGGTGATTACCAAAGGCAAACAGGGATGGGGGAGGTAGAAGAGGGTAAACGGGAAAAACGGTGAAGGAGCCTAGACTTTTGAGTGGTGAACACACAATATAATGTACAGGTGACATATTATAGAATTGTATACTTGAAACCTGCATAATTTTATTAACCAATGTAACCCTGATAAATTCAATAGAAAAAACACAATGTAAGAACAAATTTTTTAAAAGTTCTTGCAAAGAAAAAAATTTTAATTAAAAAAATGTTCTGCCTTCTCTGAACTTGCTTGCAGTTGGAGAAGCAAATATGCCATATTCCTAGACTCGTGAGTGACTGAAAACAAAGGCTATTTTAAATGGCAGTCCGCAGTTTGAGAAGGACTGCTAAACTGATCTGCTCAGGAAGACTTGAGAACTGCCTGGGTATGAAGCCAAGGTCCCTCTGTTCCCCACACGGTGAAAACTCAGTTTCTAATTCCCTTCTGTGGCTGCACTTTTGTGGACAGATGATACATCAAGATGACTAGGCTTGCAGTAGTGGAAGGAGAGGAAACTCTCTAAAGAAGCTTATCCATTAACTGGACAAATCTGACTGTGTGATGTGGATTATATTCCATTACAGTATATTCTTTCTGTAAAGTGACATAAATCTTGGGACTTGGAACCCTGAAAGGGTAAAAGGCTACTTTCAAGTTGGAGAGGCTGTGGAGTGAGTCTTTTGCACAGAGGGATGTCAGACATCATCACCACATATTCTCCTGAGCACAGCCTTTGTTGCTCATTCTTCCGCTATACCTCCATCCCAAGTCCGGCTCACTGGCTTTCTCATTCACAACCTCGCCTCCTTCCAAACACCAGTGGCATAGCCACATACAAGCAGGACCTAGCTCTTTGAAACCTCTGCATCTATTTCAAAGGGTAATATACCTGCCCAGCTCCTCCTGTCCTTAGTGATGGGACTTGAGGAGCTCTTCCTGAAACCACTGAGTCAGAAGTATCCAAAGGAATCAATGAGTAGACACACAACTAGCATGATGCTAATGAGCAAGACGCTAAGCATTGAAAAAAAGACTTAATACCCAAGCCCAATTCCAGATCAAGTAAACTAGAAATCTATGGGTGTGGCATTCAGATATTGGTATTTTTAAAAACCTTCCCAGGTGATTTTAAAGCCTAGACAGGGCTGAGAACCATGGGCCTAGGACAATACAGAGCCATGGGCACTGTTGCCACAGAGGTAATAATATAGTGTGTCCAAGTCAATGACCTTCCAAGCAGAGACTGTTGAGGCAGAACTGAAAAATACCTCCATTAGCATGAAACCAGGTATGACAGTTTGAAAAAATGGCCCCAAATTCTTCAACACTTCTCTCATTGAGAGGCAGGATGTATGTCCTCTCCTTGTTTTTCGTACATATGTGTGGATCTTGACTGTTTCATCGGGAGAAAAAAAGAAGAATCGATGCTACATTAGTTCTGAGGCTACAGAGCAAAAGGCAAGCTAATTTCCACCTCATGGGCTGGGACACTCGGAGTTCTGAGCCATCATGCCGTAAGGAAGAACAGGGAGAAGCCACACACAGGAATTGATGCCCAGCCTGAGTTCTACCATCAGTGTCAATGGAATAACTGAGAGATGGACAGATTATTTTAAAATTCCAGGACTTGAAAGCATCAATATAAACAATAGCATTGGGGTAATATCTCTGAATTTGCCCATCAAATGTTCATTTTCTAGTTTTCCTCCAAATCTAAGATCAATCTTACTTTTTAAACAATCAGTGAAATTCCAAGTGCCTGAAGCTGTGCCAAGTGCCTGAAGCATATTGAGTTTTTCTCGTTTTGAATAGTGGCTGCATTTGAATTGAAATAGAAAAAATACTCTGAAAATGATAGGAAAAGATCTGTAACATAAAACTGCCTAACTTCAAAGAAACAATCACTATTATTTTGAAGTATTAGAAAAATAAATGGACTCTAAATAATTTTAACATAGGTCTAGAAGGCTGAATAGTGGTCCCCCCATAAAAAGGCATATCCCTGTCCTAATCCCTGCAACCTGTAAATGTCACCTTATTTGAAAAAGGGTCTTTGCAGATGTAATTAAGGATTCTGAGATAAAATCATCCTGGATTATATAGGTAGAACCTAAATTCATTAACAAGTGTCCTTATAGGAGACCCAGGAGAGATTTAATAGACAGAAGGGAAGGAGGCAGCGTGACCGCTCATGCTGAGATCTCAGAGATCTGAGTGAGGCAGCCACAAGTCAAGACTTGCTTATGGCCACCAGAGGCTGAAGAGGCAAAGAACAGATTCTCCTCTAACGCCCCAGGAGTGCGGGGCTTGATTTCAGACTTGTGGCCTCCAGAACTGTGAGAGAATAAATCTCTGTTGTTTTAAACCAACCCATTTGTGGTGATTTGTTACAGCAGTCAAGTGAATTAATACAATTGGAGAAAAAAAAAAAAGTTTCCTCATCAAAATTTTCTGTTTCTGTGTATGTGCCAAATTTAGTAAATTGCAATTTTATTGCTTACACTTATCTCCTTATGCTTCTACTTACAAGATAGATTTCAGTTCAAAATATCACTTCTAATATAAAATATCAAATTTTTATTAATATTGTTTTCTTTATGTTTAAGTTTTCCATACCTTTTTGTTTTTTTAACATATGACCTAGCAGTGATTTTTAGGCTGTTTTATCACCAAACAGTACAAAGCGAAGGGCTGGACTGAGTATTCTGAATTCTGCAGACAGTTCGTTTAAAAATGTGTGTATCCAGCAGGTGAGGGATGGAAACTGGAGCAATAGGTACAGAAAAGATAATAAGAAGAAAGACACCCTTGCTACAAAGTATGTGGTTTGTAGGGAAATGTCTGCGGACATGTTTTAAAGAAGGCTGTCTCAATTTCCAACAGTGAAGCATCCTACAAAATGACTTACCTGCACTCTCCAAATCTCTCAAGGTCATCAAAAATGAGGAAATTACCGTAGGACAAATTGTACAGCCAAGACGAGCCTAAGGAGACACAAAAACTAAATGTAATGTGGTATCCTGGAAGAGAAAAAGGGCATTAGGTAACAATGAAATCTGAATATGGTAATAACTTTAGTTAAGAATAATATATCAGTACTGGTTCGTTAATTTTAACAAAAGTACTACACAAACGTAAAATGTTCATAAATACGTGGGACTCGTTGCCGGATATACGGGAACTCCGTCTTCTCAATTTTTCTGTAAATTTAAAACTGTTCTAAACAATAACATCTATTAAAACACACGTGCACACACAAGCAAGACTGTCTATAACAATAGTTATATTTTAAATAAGAAACTAAAGTTGAAGGAAGTGGAACAATATAAATCCGTAATGTTGAAGAAAGTTTCTCGACTGTTTCCCAGAATGCTAGTTATTACAAAGAATTACTTAATAAAGCCTTTTTCCCTCTAATTACTAGTGATGTTCTGAAATGGGAACACCACCAAGAAACTTTTCTTTTGGGGCAAAAAAAAACAAACCCCAAACAGCTGGCTCGGCTGGTTGTAGGGCTAACCGGCGTGCCATCTGCTCGCAGCACAGCGGTAACCATGGTTCACGTGCCACACCGGCGTTCGGTGTTAGGAAGTGCCCCAACAAGTCTGGGCAACTCCGCTTCCGCGCAGGTTGCTGGGGTTAGGGGGTGGCGGCTGCAGCATCCAAAGTGTGTATATCGTTTTTCCAAACTCCATCTGCTTTCCCCCTCCCGGGCTGTGCCCCGCGGTCTCCCTGCGCGCCAAGTTTAGAAGACTTAAGCGGGTCTTTTATGCATAACAAAAGAGCCCTCCTCCCCGAAGCCGCCCCGCCCGCCCCCACCTTGGCTCTGCGCGGCCGCGGGGGCCGCGTCCTCAGCTGGAATTGGCTCCAGGACCCGAAGTTTCCAGGTACCCGGAAGGGGGAGGGGGCCGAGGCGGCAACAATTGGGCGGGTGAGGGCAAAACGCGCGGTCCGGAGCGCCAAGACTCCCAGGGCGGTGAGCTCGGGCCCTACGGCCGCCTGATAGGCCAGGGCCGCCCCACGGGCCACCGCTGATTGGTGGATTCTGAAATTCGGCCTCAAGGCGCCAGAGGTGGTGTTTTAGCGGGGACCACAATCCTAGACTGCAGTCACAGTTGGCGTGTCGGAACGCTGGTGCAGTCCGCGCACCGCAGGGTCCCCGCTAGTGCAGGGCATTCTGAGCAGGGGTCTGCGCGCCTGGCTTTCGCCGCCCGATGTCGCCGCCGGGCTGCTGATCGCCTCGCCTTGCAGATCACGCGGGGGTGTGAGGCCGTGGAGGTCCAGGTAGAAGCAGGAAACTTCCTTCGCTAAGCGGGAGTAAGTTGCATGCGGCCCCTGCGCTGGCGGGCAGGCGGGACTGGGGGGGGAACGGAACCCTCCCACCTTGCTGCCAGTCTGCCACTCCTCCCCTCGTCGGCTGGCGGGGAATCGAGGAAATTTATGCCGCCAGACAGGGTGCGTGTGTGGTGTCCTGGTTCCAGCTCTAACGCCGGCCGGGCAGTAGAGGGGATTTATCTTTGCTCTGTTTGGGGGCTTCACTGGAAGAGTTTCTCCTTGGGGTCTACTTGAAAGCCTGGAAAGGGGCTGCGCTGAGAACTGAATGGATTTGGTCTAGGGATCAGGTTTCCTTCCCCCCGATTCAAACCTTCTCAAAGCCGAATTCCTCCCAGTTCTTTGCGCCAAAATTAACTGACCTAGGAGACCCTGTACTTTCTAACAGATTTGCCTTTCACTTTCCTGACTTGGTAACTTCATTTTGTTCTGTTGCTTTTCATAAAAATTACTATTTTGTCGATATTTTCTTCCCAATTTTTCAATAATTAGTGGGTGTTTGTATTGGTTCTTGTGCATTCTAGAGAGTGGGGGGCGGGAGGGGGTGGCTATGTTCCTGGAAATTCCCAGGATGAGTTTAGGGAGGGGAAGTTCATGTTCATGAGCAAGTAATAAATAGATATTTTTTGTTGGAGGAGAAAGCATCTAATTGTAAAATCATTTTCTAATGTAATTGTGCATTACAGATGGAAGTAAATTGTTTAACACTAAAAGACCTGATCAACCCCAGGCAGACCAGACTAGATTTTGCAATTGAAGATGGGGAAAATGCACACAAGGTAGGTGCACTCATGTCTAATGCATTTAGGATGGTGATGGGTAATTCAGTTGTGTTTCAATATGCCACTTGTATTTGTCTTATAAACCTAATGAATATGATGAACATTATAGAAATAATACTGTTTTAAATGGAGGCATCCAAAATATTATTGAGTTTCTCAGTCATTGTGCAGTGGAAAGAGGCTAGGTTAGATGCAGTGTTGGAACCAGTTTATATGAATCAATGATATGCTGGATGCCAGAATCAAAAGTACGTATTATTTCTAGTTGTCAAAATTGGAATTAGCTAATGCTGTGCAGGAATATAAAGCCTCAGTTACCAGGAAAAATAGACTCTTTGCTATAAAGACTAGATTATTTTTTAAAAGATTTTATTTATTTATTTTGAGAAAGAGGAAGGGAAAGAAGCATCGATCAGTTGCCTCTTGTGTATGCGTCCACCGGGGATGGAACCCACAACCCAGGCATGTGCCCTGACTAGGAATTGAACCAGTGACCCCCTCAGTTTGTGGGAGGATGCCAAACCAATGGAGCCACACTAGTCAGGGCTAATGCTGGATTATTAAAGTGCTGTGAAATGTTCTTTATACCCATTAATGAGCTCCTAGAGGCTATTCCATTCACCCATATAGGGAGATAAGTGACTGAGCCCACCAACACACTCTTTGAATATTTATAGTACTACTGCTGGTGTAGTTTTGCACTGAGTTATTGCCCCTTTTTTGTACCCATGTGACTTTTAAGACCATGGTGGTATCTTCAAGAAACATTACTAAGTAAACTGGCCATTGCAATATCACTGTACCCACATCAGCACAGATACACTCACCAACAACTGCCCTACCAAAAAAGCTATAATAGCTTTTTAGTAGCAAACATCTAAGCATTTGCAAGCAAAGGCAAATAGATATAATAAACCTGGATGTAGAAACTTTGAATATAAATCTGAGCATAGCAACTTCTTGGGGCACTGAACCTGGTCTAAATTTTAGATTTAGCATCAACAATGAAACTGCCTGATTGCAAAGAGCCTGTTATATGGCCCTTTGAAGAATATTTAATAACCGTTAATTTTAGATAGGCATGAAATTGTATGCTTTTCCATGTAGGAGTTTTTTCCCCCTAGCATTTGATTTATTTTTGTTAGGAAAACAAGTACACCAAAGCATTATTGTTTTAAAGAGGACTTTTCAAAAAAATTATCTAAGTCGTATGAGGGTGGAAGTGCCCAGGGTTGCAGAGTTTTGGCTTTGGGAGTTTCAGAGCAAAACTTTGTGTTTTATTATTTGGATGGGAGAGCCTTGAAAAAATATGTATACGTTTATATAAAGCTGAAGTCAGTGTCCACTTTTTTCCATCTGGGTCAACGACTTTTTATCAAGTGCCTTCAACAAGGGCACTTCTACTCTAGTTAGCATCAGGAAGTGCTATGTCCAGCTGAGCTTTCACATTCTAATAGATTGGGGGGACCCCCCCACCCCCCGCAAGTGACTCAAAAGAGAATCCCTACTCTCTTTTGAGTGGTTACAATGTTTGAAATGGAATGCCTAAGCAGGAATTATTTTGCCTCTCAAAGAGAAGGCAAGGGATGAGAACAGAGTGCTTCTGCCTGGATACTTGGAAGGTCTGCTCCAAGTGTACAGATGTCTTTTCTTCCAGGGATAATGAGA
This sequence comes from Tonatia bakeri, assembly GCA_004024845.1. Classification (NCBI taxonomy): domain Eukaryota; kingdom Metazoa; phylum Chordata; class Mammalia; order Chiroptera; family Phyllostomidae; genus Tonatia; species Tonatia bakeri. The sequence continues at coordinate 48,196 of PVIA01009167.1, read as the reverse complement.
ATATGGGATGTGGAGTCAGACCTGGGTTTGAGTTTCTGTTCTGCCATTTATTAGCTATGTCACCTCAAACAGATGCATTGGTTCAGTCTTTCCACTAATATTTATGTCAAAGGTGCTAGGTGTACAGGGATTTAATAAGTCTCCTAACCTTGTTAAGCCTGTTTCTTTCTTCTATAAATTGCAGTTAATAATAGCACCACCCCCTCTGGGTTTCTGTGAAGCACTCATACTGTTCACACTGTGCTCAAACCGACAGCCCAAAGATGAGTATAAAGTGGGCCCTGCCCTCAGTTACCTGAGAGACTTTCAGGGACTCCTGTAAAACTAACCAGTTGTACTATGATTTGGTAAGTGCTGTAATAGGAGTGGCAACGAAGTGGCCCCATGGAACAGAGGAGCAAGAAATAAATGCATGGAGAGTCTAGGGAGAGTTGGAAGGCTTCAGAGGAACTAACATTAGTTGAGGATGTCCAGCCTACAAGAAAACAGGAGTGAGTGAGAGGGACATTTTGGGCAGGAGAAACAACGTGAAGTGTGTGCATTTAAGAAATGTTCAAGAGATTTAACATGGCTGCAAACTATTGGTGCCGAGTCGTTCCTTAAAACCCTCGGAGAGGTGCCTCAAAATTGGAATTAGCTAATGCTGTGCAGGAATATTAAGCCCTAGTTCCCAGAAAAATAGACTCTTTGCTATGAAGACTGGATTATTTTTTAAAGATTTTATTTATTTAGTTTGAGAGAGAGGAAAAGGGAGGGAGAAAGGGAGAAAAACATGGAGCATTTGCCTCTGGTATGTGCCCCCATGCCTGCTACAGTGTCCTCTGGATCGGTTGGTGTGTAGAGCATTTATCTTTCTTGACTGGTCAAGAACTCTTATAAGTACTGTATTATACCTGCATATTGTAGTACTCTTGGAGAAACTTACTTTAAAACAAAGGAGTTTTCAATTTGATCACACAAATTTCCTGTGCCCATTTGTGAGATTATAAACAGCTCTCCAAGTTGTTTACAGTGCATTTAGGCATGACAAAAGCAGAAAATGGATGATTTGAGATGAAGAGGGAAGCAGTAAGGATTGAGCTGTTCGGAGGGCTTTGTGAAGGAGATAACACTTGAGTAAGGCTTGAAAGAATGAAGGCTGAGGCAAGTTGAGAGGAAAGAAACTAGTAAAGAAGTCAAAATGAGTGGTATATTAGGGGACAATGCCTAGATTTAGTGGGCACAGGGTGTTTTTGATGGTCATTCTTTTGTTTTGGGAGTGGTAAGAAAGAAGGGGAGTTCAATTTGAGATATGTAGACCTGTACCTGTATGTTACAGGCAAATAAGTATGTGCAGAAGGCAGCTGGTTGCCTGACTTTGGACTTCACAGAAGGTGCTAGCCTGACACAAATGTGGGAATTATCAGCATACAGGTTGGTTTCAAAACCACGTACATGAAAGCAGTGAACTACCCCAGAAACAGCAGGTGGAGCAGAGTGGAGGGCTGAGGTTTGTAAGAGTGGAAAAAGAGGAACCAGAGAAGGAGACTGTGAGGGAACAGAGAAATAAAAGATGGCCAACAAAAAAGACCGCTGTCTCAGGGGGACTGACAGTTTTCTAGAGCAGAGAACAGTCAGCAGTCGTAACCATTACAGTGAGGTCAAGTGAGGTAGGTGTTCTGCCATTGATCTGACCCCAGAAAGGCAACCTAAGAGAGAAGCAGTAGATCAGAACCCCCTGTGACAATGTGAGGGATTCCTGGGATGTAAGTAGGGGAAAGTCCTCAGTATGAATTACTCATTCTACAGAGTGTGCTCTGAAGGGAAGGAGAGTTTTTAGTCAGTATCTAGGGCAACTTCCTAATGGGTTATCTTTGCAACGAGACTTAAATGATAGGTAGCGTTTCAGCTGGCCAGGTTTAGCCAATGGCATGAAAGACAAAGTGATGGTGTGAACAGCAGCTCAGATGTGATAAAGTGCAGGGCAGGTTTAAGAAAAGCAAGTGGACTACTGGGGCAAAATGTGGAATTTGCATAATGTGGAACTGGAAAAGAGGTTAACACAATATTGCCAAAGGCTTGACAAGGCTGATGACTGTATATTTTTTAAGGTTAACATGATCAAAACTATCTGAAACAGAAGCAAGACTGAAACCAAGATCTTTTAACCACCAAGCCCTTTCTGTGGCAGCAGACAGCATAGTCTGAATGCTGGTATAATTAATAATAATGATGAACATTTGTATAGCACTTCACAGATTACAAACTGATTTCCCCTTCATTATCTGATCTTATCTGATTCTCACAGTATCTCTGTGGCAGATAAACCAATGTGTATTACCTCCATTTACAGATGAAAACTAGACAACATGTGTCCTGGATACTTTCTCTAGGCTCTAAGGAAGGAAGTGATTTCCAGGTATTGCAGATTAGATTTCCTGACAAGCAGATGTGACACAGAGCTTAGTGTACTGGAGGTTTATAGGGAGTGTCCTAGGGATCAGTGCCTGGAGAAGGGAGGTTAAGGGAAGGGAAGGCAGCAGAAATGGACAGAGGAAGAGACAGGTCTGCAACACCGTTTCAATGGAAGTCTGAGTTTCCCCTATGGGGAGTTCTGGGATGACCCTCAGGATAGTCCTGAGCCAGGCAAGGGGCCAGGCTTTTACCTACGCGTGCTGCCTCTACCAGCCAGGCAGGTACAGACCTCCTGGGAAGGGGCATGATCCCAGATGAGTCAGCCTGCTTCAGCCAAGGCATTCCAGTTAAGGGCTTCCTGTTGGCATTGCTTCCAGCAGCTGGGGGAATGAATCATTCATCTCTGAGGAGGTCTGGTTGCATCTCAGTGTCCACCGCTTGGCTGAGCAGCCTTGCTGGAAAGCCTTGGAACTAGAGACTTTAGTCTGAACTCCTTGTTTTACAGGTCAGGAAACTTGGTCTTAGACAAAACGAACAATTTGTTCAGTATCAAAAAGATACAGAGCTGAGACAAAAACAAGGTTTCCAAATGCTTGTTTCAGTCCCCTTTCCACTGCCTTACGCAGTGTCAGGATTGCAGGATAAACACAGGTGGAGCAGGGTGTGGCTAGGTAGCAGTTGACTTTCTGCCCACCTGAGACCTAGTGAAACAATTTGCTAGGCTTTTTGTTTCTTCTTTTGATGTAACAGTGTGATATAATCACAACCTACCAAGTAACCTAATTCCCTCCTTCTTTAAGTACAGATAGTCCTGACTTAAGATGGTTCGACTACAATTCCTCAACTTTACAATGATGTGAAAATGACACACATTTGGTGGAAAACGTACTTCAAATCTTGAATTTTGCTCTTTTCCGGGCTAACAACATGCGGCACAATATTCTCTCGGGTTGCTGGGCAGTGGTCGTGAGCCACAGCTTCCAGTCAGCCCCGTAGTCATAGGCTGAACAAGGCATACTCTATTGCCAGTGTTTTTGGATACTGTATTTCGTGTTTTCATGTTCTATCATGTCTACAAAATGCCCATTTGGGTCTCCTGCTTCTGGTGAGGAGGAGAGGAAGGCAAATACAGATGCTTCTCAACTTTGAATGGAGCTACATCCCTGTAATGTGAGCATCAGAGCACATTTAAGGTAGGGTAGGCAAAGCTATGATTGTCAGTAGTCTAGGAATAATAAATGCATTTTCAACTGATGATATTTTTCAACTTATGATTGGTTAATCAGGACACAACTTCATAAGTCAAGTTGTGCTTGTAATGCTCACACTGTAGTGAAAACATGTCAAAGTGTTGGAGGAAACGAGCTAACCGAATTGCTCCCAGTGGGGGGGGGTAGGGGGGTGGCAAAGTAGGAGCGCATCTTTCCTGTGGCTGCAGGTTCCATGGGATGTAGAGAACGGCGGGGCATGGGGTGAATCTCTGTTTGCCTCAGTGAGCCTGGGCCGCATCCTGTGCTGTAGGGGTACCTTTTTGAATGCCTACATGATCAAGGCACAGTGTTCCCTGAGCACCTGTATGGGGCAAGGCATTGTGCTAAAAATTGTGAAGAATGAGACACATGGAACTCACTCCCTGACCTCCAGAAGTACACGATCTCGTTAATGAGACAAGACATACACCCAGGAAGTAAAATATGTTAACTCTGAGTGTCGGAATGAATGGTAATAAAGAACGGGAACGCGGGAGAAGATAATGTCTGTTTTACTGCGTGCTCACTCTATGCTGGGAACTACTCTCATAACCCTTGTGGTTGGTATTTTTATGAACTTCATTTTCAGTTGAGAGAATTAAAGCCTGGTGAGGAAAGGGAACTGGCCCGTCCTCACACTGCTCGGTAGCTGGCCCCAGAGCCTGTGTGCAGAACTGCTCCCCCATTCTGCCTTTCTGTGGCAGGATGCTCTCCACAGAAGCTAGTGGGGCCTGCTGGGTGCTGTATGTTGGAGCTGTGACAAAGATAACTGCCTCCTGACTGGCACCCAGGACAAGCTTATTTCTAGATGCAGAATTTCAGAAACTCTGCTTTCAGTTCTTTCTCGCATACCAGCGACTTACCGTGTATGCCAAATGAGGTTGTATGTAACCTTGAGCAAGTTATTTAACCTCTGTGCCTCAGTTTCTTCATCTGTAGACTGGAAAAATAATAGTACCTAGGACATAGGATTAGCTGAGGAGTTAATATATGTAAAGTACACGGAATACGGTGTGGCACATGGTAAATACTCAGTAATTTCCCTGGAGGGCTCCCTTGTAGAAGACACCATCAGAATTGCATACCAGCAGGAAATTGTAAAGAGATGTGGGTGGATGCAGGGCCCCCAGCTGGATGCTTACTGCTGCTGTGGCGTGAGAAACCGTCTCTCCCATCGCTACCCGCTTCCTTCCTGTTACAGGAGGACAGAACCTCACCATGGCTAGCTGGCAGCTCCTGCCAATCCAAGGAACAAGAGTTGGGTTGCTAACACAAACTCTAGTTTCTCCCAGTCTTTTCCCTCTTCACATGTTGCTCATTTATAAGAAAGGAGTTCTTTTTAAACCACTGTTCAGCACAATCCAAGCATTGCAGTAGCTATAGAGTGATTCATGTGTAGGGAAGGGGTGACGGATACTTACCTCTCCCATCTGCAGAATGATGTAAGACATTCTTGCCTGGAGATGAATTCTGCTATAAGAAGAGCAGGATTTTGTGTGTTCTCTCTATGCAGTCCTGTTCTACAATGGACATAATGGGCCCATCATTAATCTTATAATTATCTAAGACATGCTACTCAAAGTGTGGTTTGAGGGTAGTAGGTTCTACTCCACAAACTATTACCAACCTGCAAAATATTAAGAATAGAACTTAAGAGTTAAGCACTTAGAATCCATTACAGCAATTTGATATTGTCCCCATGACATCTAAGCCTGTGATCAGTGGTCTCTTCTTATTGAACAAGCTGTAGGTCAGTTTGATTGGCAGTCAAGTGGAGAATCACATGAGGTGGGGGATGCACATGAGTCCTGTGAAGTAAGACCAAATATCATGTATGCGGGAGGTAGAAATGTAAAAACTTGTCCTTCACCATGGGTGGTTCAAGATCTGCTTTGAGGGAATAGCATTAGACAGCTCTCCAGGTTCGCCTGAAATGTACATTTTGTTGGATGCATTTCCACTAATTGGTCTTAATAATTGCTATATTAGCACTGGTGAACACTGAACTACAAAAACATCATTGCTCTTCACTGGTTAGTACAAACTTTTAAGTAGTGTTTTAAAAATATGACACTTAGGAGCTTATGGACTCAACTCACATTTGCCCTTCTCATCCCTGACTATTGTAACAAGCATCAGATAGATCCATGACTTCTTCCACAAGATGCCATGAAAATTATGTGTAAAAGGAAGAGCAGATTATAATCAGTTTCTCATTGGAGCCTCTCCTTGATTCCCATGAATCCTTCTGTCTGTTTTCATTAGTCCTACCCTAACATTTTCCAGCTCTGCACATGTGGTCTGTATCTTCATGGTGAAAACTAATTGTTCTCCTAGCTGATGGCTGCCCTTCTCATTCTTGCTAAAAGGTGTCTTTTTTAAAATAGGAAAATGTATTTGTTGATCGATCAAGGATGGCCCCGAAGACTCCAATAAAAAATGAACCAATTGACTTATCGAAGCAAAGAATCTTCACTCCAGAAAGAAATCCCATCACTCCAGTTAAGCTTGTCGACAGACAGCAGACAGAACCCTGGACGCCCACAGCTAACCTGAAGATGCTCATTAGCGCTGCCAGCCCAGACATAAGAGACTGGGAGAAGAAAAAGGGACTGTTCAGACCCATTGAGAACAAGGATGAAGCATTCACAGACTCTCTGCAGGTAAACAGGCTGTGCTCCCAAGGGGTTTTATAGAATTTACATTTTTTACTTGATTATTAAAAAATCAGAGTTCTAAATTTTTAGCTGCTATTGAGCCAAAAGCAGTACTAAACTTAGTATCTTTTTTTCAGATAACTGAAATGGAATTCTCACTCTATCTCATTTTTCACAATGAATGCCTTCTTCTCTTTATGATAGTCCCTTGACCAGTACACATTTAAAAATAAGTTTTAAGCTATGATATTTAATAATTATGATTTAATGAGAGATTTTTTTAATGCTGCTGTGGACTTAATTTTACTCCAATAATAAAAATAACATTAGTCTCAGTACTTTTAACTTGGGGGATTTTATAATCCTCATTTATGTTCACTCTGTTGGTTTGAGCTTTAAAGTTATCTTTAAATTACACGTCCAGTGGCAAACCAGAGCTACTGAATAAGCAGCATGTCTATACTTTTAAAAAATCAGTTGTCAATAATTTTCACTCCCCCATCAGACAATTTCCCAGACTTGCTAAGCAAAGTTTACCCACAGATTTGAATGTCACTTCTTTCCCATTTTTCCTCATTTTGGTGGATATTTTTAATCTGTACAAATTGCCAGAATAAATACATTGGAACTAAAGAAGAGAAAAAGATGCCCCGAATTACAACTTGAAATTTATAGACCAAAATAAATTGAATCTGCTTACATGCTTTATTGCAGGGGTAGAACTACCAGATTCTTTCATGTAACTGAATACATACAAATCAGGTCACGCATTGAGAACCACTGCCCTAGAGAAAGTCCCGTGTATGTTCACCAAGAGACATGAACGAGGACACCGCAACAGTGCAGTTCCTATTTAGCACAGTTGGGGAAACACCCTAATCGTTATAAACAGGGAATGGGTAAGTAATTGCAGTTTGTTCATGCAGTGGATTATCACACAGGGATGAAAGTGAGAGAACTGCCGCTACAGGCGAGAACCTGGATGGGTCTTAGGATACACAGTAAATCGTCACTTAACACTGTCAATATGTTCTGCAACTTGAAGCAAAATGACGTTAAAAAGAAAACAACAATTTCACCATAGGCTAATTTATACAAACCGGAGTTAAGTTCCTATAGCATCTCATCGACATAATATCAAAACAATGTTGAACCAATGATGTTGAGGTGAGGACTTGGTGTATGGATTGGAAAATGCAAGTCCCAGAAGACTAAAACCCAAGCAAAACAAGCCTAAGCAATATATTATGTAGGAATATACATGTATGTGATAGAGTGATTTAAAAATGTCAAGGAAGTGATAAGTACAATTTCAAGAGAGAGGTTACTCTGTGAGGTAGGCAAATGGAAATTGATAATGTTGCTCTGGTTAGGGAGTTGGTTGGAAGAAAGATTCATAAGTATTAAGGACATTACATACATGATAAGCATATTTTATATGACCAAATATTCTATCAAAAGGTAATAAAGAATCAATTTTTACAAAGATATTCCCTCAGTAATTTTTAAGAATATAAAGGGATTCTGTGAGCAAAAAAGTTTCTAGGTTATATACCTACTAGTGGAATTATTAGGTTATTGGATGTTCAGATGCAAGATTATGCTGTTTGTTTCCATCTGTAATATGTAAACATACATTGATCCACATCTTCTCTGACACTTGAAATTCTCAAATTTATTAATTTCTGCCAAGGTGGTGTGTGTGCAGTTGTATATTTTTGTGGTATTCATTTGTTCTTTTTCTTGGTTACTAATGATGTTAAGCTTACTCTTTACTGACCACCATATATATTCCTCTTCTTGAAATACCTGTTCATGTTCTTTGCTGATTTTTATTGATTTATAGCGTTTGTTGTGTATTTGTGAAACTAAACCTTTAGCAGTTACACCTTACATTTCTGCTTGGTGTCAATCTTCTCCCTTTTTGTTGCTTCTTATAATCAGTTGTCCTTGTATCATTTATTCCGTTCTTCCTCCTCCCGGGAGTTAGTGCACTCTGTCATGTGCCAGAGGTCCCCCCGTGTGTGTCCCTGTTGTTTCTGGGCTCTCTTCTGTTCCATTGGCCAGTTTGGCCCATGCCATGTTGCAATAAGCCTTCATCTCAGGTAAAGCAAGAACCTCAGTTTATTTTCCTTCAGAGTGTGTGAGATATGTATGCTTTGCCCTTTTTTTGTCCATATGTACTTTATATTGGATTTCAATTGTAATTGCATTGCATATAGATTAATTTGAGAACTAACCTGTTTATATTATTGAATCCACCTATCCATGAGTATGTTTCTCTAAGTTTTAAGTCTATTTAAGTTGTAAATCTTAATATTTTATGCAAATATTTGCTAGCTAAAAATGCTGTCATTCTTTTTACTAATGTATCTTGTATATAATACAAGATATATAATAAATTGTATCTTTTTAATTCATTTTCTGGTTTTATTGTATAGTAATGCAGCTGACTTTAGAGTCTTGTCTTTTCAGCTGCCTTGCTAAATTATCTTACTTTTTAAATAATTTGTCAGAGTCTTGACTTTTTCATGTAAACAGTCATGTGTTCTGCAGAATGAAAGATTTGCTTATTTATTCCTTTCCAATTCCTGTGTCTTGGTTTCTTTTTCTTGTCCTCATGCACTGACTCGGATCTCCAATGTGAGGTACCGTGGGAGCATCCTTATCATTTTCCTGATTTTAAGGGAGTATGTCCAAGGTTTTCTCTTTAAGGCAGATGTCTGCAATTGGGTTCTTATGGTGTACATACTTTATTAAAGTTGCCCATTCCTAGATTTCTAACGGCATTTTTGAAAATCATGAATGGATGTTAAATGCGTTAAATTTTTTTTTCTGCAGCTATTGAGATAATCATACTGCTTTTCTCCTTGAATTTATTTATTGAAAAATCTTTTACTTTCTTGGGACTGAATTCAGCCCTTTTCATATGTGGGTCAATGAGACAAGGATACTAGTTTTGAGTACTTGCGAAAAGAAAGAATAAGATTTAGCTGCTTTGGTTCAGTTCCACCAACCCTTGGTCATTTGTAAACGTATGGAACCAATTTAATGACACAGTGGAGGCCAGTGCATCTCAACTGTCATGTCAGTAGAAATCACCCAGGATCTTATGAAAAGACAGATTCTGATCGATCAGGTCTGGGATGAGGCCTGAGACACTGCATCTCTAACAAGCTCCTAGGGATGCTGATCTACAGTCCAAGAAACACACTGTCTGCAAGACTGTAGCAACCTATAAATTACTGCTTTGTTCATTGTTTAAGCTTTTAACTAATAGAGTTGGCCTCAAATTGCAAAAGAGGAAAAATTTAGTCCAGAGAAGACAATAGGTAAAACGTTAAGAAAATTAGTTTAGGAAATATATTTTAAGTAGAATCTACAATGCTATGGATTGGGATGTCTCCCCAGCTTGCCAGTACTGCCCATTGCAACTTGTCTTTTAGAATGTTAACCGTGACCTCTCCCCCTCCCTTCTGTCTGCCCTCTGTAGCTTCACGTTGTTGGGAACAGTGCCGTGGACAAATTTGAAAAGCGAAGACCAAGCAGAAAACAGAAAAGTTTAGGACTCCTGTGCCAGAAGTTTCTAGCTCGCTATCCAAGTTACCCCTTATCAACTGAGAAAACTACTATCTCCCTAGATGAAGTTGCCGTCAGTCTTGGTATGTGTCATCCAGTTACAGCGGAAACTGCTTTCCCGGGGCAGGCTTTAGGCTCCAGGTTGCCTCGTCTATTTAGTAAGCAGTGGGCCTCCCAAAGGAATGAGGACAGAGGAGCAGGTAGAGCTTCCTTCTGCCATTATTATGATGTATAGGATTCCAGGGAGCCTTCTAGACCAGAGGGTCTGACAAAAATTTGGTTTTCTTCACCTTAAAAAGTAATTTTACAAGACTCACATTACGAAGTAATATCCTATGTTTTAATTTCATCTTATTTTATACAGACTCAAATTTTTTTTAAATACCCTGCTGTTTATTTTTAATAATGTTTCTAAGGATTCAGAACTGGTGTTATTTCTAATATAAAGCAAGATTTGAAAGCAAGAGCATTATGTTTCAAGTCCTATGCTGTGATATTCGCAGCAAGCCTGCCCAACTAGAAAAAGCACATCTGGACATAACTCAAACAGCTAACCCTTACAACAAAGAGGAATGCATGTGTCACATGGGTGGGTGTGTATAATGTGCAGGGGTGTAAGTGCTGTAAATGTGTACGGCAGCTTCCGAATAGAGACCCCTAGTGGACATGGATTGCAGTTGGTTTGTGGATGAACATGTTGCAATCATTAAATAAGCAGAAATCACAAAGATTTGGAGGTGTGGGGTATCTCCTTTGAAAATAAGGCTTTATAAACAGGTTTTACACACATAATTTTGAAAGATTATATTTTTAGTTTGTTTACTAGTTCTATTTCTTCCCACAGCCCAGAGGAATATGCGTCAATAGGGGATTGTCAGTCTGTATTATTCAAACTGATAGCTAAAAAGATTGTATTTTTTCTGGAAATGGAAATAACGAGGAGGTAGTGTGTCGTAATGGGAAAACCAGGGGCTGGGCTTTGGGTCAGATAAGTGGATTTGAAGCCCGGCTCTCCATTTTACAGGCTACAAGAACTTAAAAAAGTTAATTAACCTTTTCTCCTAGGGACCGTAGCACCACCTGGCAGAAACTTAACAAAGTTGGGATAATGTCAGCAGTGCGCCTAACTCAGGACCTGGCATGGGTGACTCACTGTAACATGGAAGCTTCACTCAGCTCTTTGTAGATGTAGTGCCCTTATCTTAAGCTGCCCTTTCAACCTCTGCAAGTAGGAGGAGGAAGTACCGTTCTGCAACCCAGAAGTAGAACACAGTCTTTGACACTGATGGCAGCGAGCAAGAAGGAGAAAGCGACCCAGCTAGAGAGGCCTGGTGTAGGCCCATTGGAAGCACAGCATCCCGGAAACCAGTCTTAGAGAGGGTGAGGGTAAAACAAGAAATCCTAGTGTCTTCTCATTGGGCTCATACAGCCAGGACCTTGCATGGATGTCAGTGCAAAGGACAAACGGTTAGATGTTGGAAGGTCGTGTTCCAGCGCAGAAAGTGGGCTTTTGCTCATGAGCTGCAGGTCATTCTGCAGATGTCCATGTTCTGACCTGCAGCAGAACTCCAGATATTTCTGCAAGAGCTTCCTAATGCCTCACCTCACCCAGACCTGCCAAATGAACTCACCATCTCCTTTCACATGAGGTTGAAAAATGAGATCCGTTCCTGGAAGTTATTTAGCCAATGCCCATCTCTTTGGATTGAGTCTGAACTGCCTGCTAGTCCCAGATCACAAGCTGTAAGACCATATTTTAACCAAAAATGTGCAGAACATTCACATTGCACAGTTTCCCAGATTCTGGTCCCCTGTAATAGATTTGACATGGATATTTTAGGTATGAAGTTAAAGAACTGAGAGTGGCTTTAGTAAATGGAAAATAGCACAGCCTAAGAAACTATTGTATGGGGCTGAGAGACGTTCTTGATTAGCTCCATCGGGGACTAAGGGAAGCCTGGTAAGAACTGGTAAATCCTTGCGGGCATAGCTAATGCGCTGAATAAATAGGATTCATAGGGTTGCCTTGATACAAAAGCAAAGAAGGCTGAGTGCCAGAGAAAATCTTACTGGCAGCGCTGTGAAATGGGACTTTTCGGTGCACCAGCCAGAGGACTGTTAAACTCAGACCAGACAGAGAAAATGAGTGATTATGCAGGCAAGCAGCTGCTCATGCTTTTACCAGCATCACCTACTAGACACCTATTGCGCACGTTAAATATCATCTTACTCTCCAGGTGGACAGAACCTCCCTTGTTTTCCCTTCTTGGGATGTCTAGCCACTAGATGGAGACTCAACAGCTTCTATGGAACACAAAAGAACAAAACGGCCCGGCATATGGCGGGCCCTGGGGTGTCTCGGTTGCATTCACATGACTTTTCTAGTGGGAAGGTTTATAGAATGTTACCCTCTAAACAAGATGTGTTAATATATGAGAACAGACTGGAATGAGGAACCAGACGGGCCTGGACAAGATGCTGCTACTGCCCCTGCCACCACCTCCCAGCAGACACCTGGCACGGGGGATGGAGCCTCAGAGGGCGAAGAGCCGTTCAGGGTCAGGAGCTGCAATGTTCTGATTGACTGTGAAATGCCTCTCGGTGCTTGTGGTGGAGCTTCCTTTCAGCTCTGAGTTTGCGTTATAATTTGGTCTGTTTCTCTTAAATTTTCAAAGGGACAAAAAGCTACACTCTTGAAGTCCGCCCTGATTATATAACAGCTCCTGGCAAATGAACAGAAAGAGGCTGGTTTTCTAGGAGATGCCTGGAGGCTCTGTTTAGGGAAACTTGGACAAGAGCAAAGGGGGCCAGTGCGTTCCAAAAGCCTAAGGCCTGTTGCACAACAGAATGAGTCACAGACAGGGGACTTTTAAAATCTGTTTCTGCTCATCCTCTTCTGCTAGCAGGGATCTTAGGGATCCCCAGTGCCGCGCAGGAAGTATTTGCAAAATAACATATAAAGTAAACATCTATTGGAGACCCTTTATTTTTGTGGTTGCCTTTAATCCTCGTCATTTTAGGAGATCAATACTAAAGCATAGACTGGTTAATTAACTTCCCAGGATCACCTGGTTGGTAAGGGACAGCACGGGGATTCAGATCCAGGCAATCTGACCCCAAAGTCCCCACACTAACCCCCGTAAATATTTTTGGTAAATTCAGTAGAGAACTCATAATCCTAGCTACTTGGGGAGTGTTGGGAAAGGAGGCAGGGAATTGATGAACTTGATGGCCCATCTGTACTGTAAGTGAAGTCTGTTTCACCATCGGGCTGTTGGGCGGGATGCGGTGAATGAGAGCGCTGGGAGTGTTGTTAATGGCCATGGTGAACCAAAGGATACTTACGAGTTATTCCAGCCCTGGCTGTAGCTTCCTCCATCAACTCAAGAAAGGTACCTGAGCTCCTGACTCCTGAGCTTCCAGTGCAAAGTAGGACACAAAATATTGATCATGTTTCCTTATTGCACCATTAATAGAGTTAACAAGATAATTTTTCCACATCATTCAAACTCCAGGAAAGGAGAGTATTGTCCAAACAAAGTATCAGTTATTAGACACACTTTATAGTCTGCATAATTAGGAACATAAGTCAGAATCAATCATTCAGCATTCATCAAGTGTCCACTGGGCATGCGAGCACTTGTGTTGCTCAGTGTCACCCATTTTAACAGGCTGGATTGTTCGTGTGGTTTGCCTAAAGCTCTAAAGAAAAGACATACCACTGTGTGTAATACCGAAGGAACATCATCCATCTCTAGGTGGATGCTTATCCTAGATCTTACTGGGGGCTGGATCCCAAGGAAAGGAAAGAAAACCATTTCTGATACTTGCGTCTTTATGGGATGAAGGTGTGGCACATTCACCCTTGCTGGGCTGTCCACTGGGCATCGTGCAAAGTAGTTCACAGTCACGGTCCAGGCTGTCAAGGAATTTATACTCAAAAGAGTCTGCATGATGATGGTTGGCTTCTGTTTTTCAAACAGGCGTTGAGAGGAGACGCATCTATGACATTGTGAATGTGCTGGAGTCGCTGCATCTCGTCAGCCGGGTGGCCAAGAACCAGTACGGCTGGCACGGACGGCACAGCCTGCCAAAAACCCTGAGGGCCCTCCAGAGACTGGGAGAGGAGCAGAAATATGAGGAGCAGATGGCATACCTCCAGCAGAAAGAGCTAGACCTGATGGATTTTAAATTCGGTGAACGTAAAAAAGATGGCTACCCAGATCCTCAAGATCAACAGTTACTGGACTTCTCTGAGCCCGACTATCCCTCTTGTGAGTTCATTGTAACCAGAGAGTAACAGCAGAGAGACAGTGAGGGTCTCTGCTGAAGAGATTTCAGTGCTGAGGTGGGAAGTGCCAGATTGACAACCTGGAGGGAGGTGTCTTTATTCCCTCTACTGAAGAAAGGGAGACAGATGGCTCCCCAACTGGGTTGCCCACTCAACCTCACTGAAAACCTGTCTAGTGGCCAGTCACTTGGTATTTGGTGTTTGGACCATAGATCGCTAACAGAGCTCCAGGCTTATTTCTGTTTGCGAGCCTTTAAGGAAAGTTTGCTTTGAAAGAAGTTATCATTACAATGAATTCAATTTTTCAAATTGCATGTTGGGGTAGACTACTTAGAAAAGACCCCATTAGCAGAAAATGTTGATTAGAAAGATAGACAACCCCTACTTTCATTTGATGCAGAATTGTTTCCACTACATCTGCATTGTTCTTCCCCTCCAGGCTCATTTATCCTCTTCCTGTATTAACCAGTGATCTTCATCATTCTTGCCCAGCCCCGCTTGCTAAGATGATAAAGTGCAAGTATCGCTCACATTTCACTTGCGAATTTAAGAAATGTGAATGGAAAGGTGGCCCTGGTTTTCATTCGGTTTACTGCCTCATGCCTTTTAGTTCCACCCCGTGAGCCAGTTCTTAATAACCAGAGGAGACAGCCATCTGTTGGGGATGGCTTGCCTGCCATCCACAGCAACGCACATCGCATCAGTGTCTCCTATTTAGTTGTAGGTTATTTCTGAAAAGAGATGAAAGAGGTGGGCACCTGTGTGTTTAGAGTATATTCTAGATACAGGCATAGCTCAGAGCTAGTGTGGGTTAGGTTCCAGACCACCCCAATGAAATGAGGCGTAATCTTTCCTGGTGGAGGGTCCTTGCTTTCAGTTTGTAAAAACAACAAAAAAAAATGCAATTTCTGTGAAGCACAATAAAGTGAAGTGCAATAAAACAAGGTCTGCGGTACTGTGGGCACAGAGAAATTAAAGTGGAGTCCTTGCCTTTGAGGGGAGAGTTGACATTCTGAAAACAGTTCCTCGCCCCCACCCTACCCTTTTCTCCTTCCTGGCACAAAGCTGCTTTAGGAAAACTACCTCATGGATTCTATTCCACGAAGTATGAGTATAAAGCATTAGGAGTGGCTTAACATACTCATTTCAGAGTTTATGCCTGCTGAACTTTTATGAGCAACAAGAAAAGCTCTCTTTTTTCTTTGTGAGCCATCTTTTGTGACATGTGTCCAGAAGGCTTCTCTCTGCAACAAAAGTGATCTTTCCATCTACTCACAGAGTTAGAGAGTTTTGGCAAACTGAAAGTGCAGTCTTGCTTGTGGTAAATTATCTCTTTTGATGCCTTTGTTTTGTTCCCTTTGTAGCCTCTGCAAACAGAAAAGACAAGTCTCTGAGAATCATGAGCCAGAAGTTTGTCATGCTGTTCCTCGTCTCTAAAACCAAGATCGTTACTCTTGATGTGGCTGCCAAAATACTGATAGAAGAAAGCCAAGACACGCCGGACCACAGTAAATTTAAAAGTAAGCATCTTCACCTAGGTCCACCTAGCACAAAAAGGCTGGAGTTTCGAAAGTTGATATTTTCTGTCTCTGAAAGTACAAGAATTATGTTTGTGGAGAAGTGCATTCCTTCCTACATTCAAAGGTTCTTGGTGCTGTGAGAGGTAAGTCAGTCGCGTAGCAGAATCCCCATGACAGGCCTGTCAGCTGCTTTTCCCTCTGCAGTTCACGTGGACGGTGGAAGCAGAATGCCATCCCACACAGGCAGGCCAGGGAGGGTGTACGGTGCTTTGCATTTCTCTTTAGTATCGCTGCATCCAAGACAGAATATCTGAGTTTTGTTTCCCCTTTTTTCCTCACCCTCTGCTTACCCTTCTGATGGGTGGAGATGAAAGTTGTCTGCAGGTAAGAACCAGAGGAATGAACAGGGAAGGGGAAGGGGGTGGGACACGGCTGCTGGACCAGGAGAGCCTTTCTGAGTGTCCTGCACAGTGTGTCTTCCTCTCCATCACGCGGTGGTCCTGAGCCACATGCACTTGGCTGCTGGTCACCCTTTCAACACTGGGAAGCCATAAGCTCAACATACTCGAGCTTTTTGTTTGTTTGACTGGAATTATAGGCCCCCTGTGGAAGAAATGACTAAGTAAATTCTAGCTCTACCATGATTGGGAAGAAAATTGCATCTGAGATGAATGCTTGATGTTTCTAGATGATAATCAAAGCTCCTTTGCTTGTTCTAAGCCCTGAAGTCAAGTGGGTTTCCTACCTGCAAACTGATTTCTTAAATAGAAATTACTTTGTGGGCATCATTCTGCCTATTTAATGTGACCACCCCTTCTGGATTTCTCCTATAGCGCATGCATTTTCAAATGTGTCTTCTAAAACCTCTTAAGACTCAGGGATTGTGCATTCCACCTCTCCCCCACTGAGTGACCAGAAGGCCAGGATTTGAGGTGAGGAAGTGCCTGTCTTTAGCACAGTTGTACCTCATAACCTTGAGCCCTGAATGCCTTATGCACTCAGGATTGCCGCCTTGCAGGAAGCTCTGGGGAATCCCTGTCATTTTCACAGCCCAGCTGCCTGGTAGAGCCCCTGCTGGGAGGAACTGGGGCAAGCTTTTGACATGCCATGCATCAGAATTACATTCACTCAGCCTCTAATTACAGCCCGTTTCCCTCCCTCAGGGGTTTTTGCAATCATGGCACTCCCTGCTTGTCTTGTGCAGGTGTGAAGCTGCAGAAATGGAAGGACACACTGACCTTAGTATGTGTCTTCAGGTCCATCAGATACATAAATCCCGGCTGATTTTGTGACAGAGCCATTGGTCAGTCCATCCCATCCCACTGCTTTCCCCCTGAGGTTTACATGGCATCCAAGAAAAGTGACCTGTCACATAAACTAAAATGTGCTGCTGTCACAGGCAGCAGAATCGTAACTGTGTTTTATATCTTCAAGCAAAGGTACGACGCCTCTATGACATAGCCAATGTCCTGACCAGCTTGGCTCTGATCAAGAAAGTGCACGTGACGGAAGAGCGGGGCCGTAAACCAGCCTTCAAGTGGATTGGGCCTGTGGACTTCAGCTCCAGTGGTAAGGCACAGCTTGGCTAGGGACCTGTTTTATTTGTAGTCCCAATTCCTTTGTTAAACCATGCATCGACCACAGAGTGAGGTTGAGCTTCTCCTTCATTTTCCATTACCCAAGTCACATCCCGAGTCAGACTGGCGATGTCACTCTTGGAATACAGAGTGCTCGTCTAGGAACGCTGAGTGCTGGCTGGCTCGCACCGGAGGGGGTGCTGAGAGCTTGAAATGTGGGCGTCTCTGTAGCTGTTAAATTACAGCTCTTTAGCATTTTCTATTTTATTCAGAAGGGTTTTTTTTCCTGGAAGTTTGGAGGATTAAAAATGACAAACTTAAAAATGACTTACAAACTCGGGTTGTATCTACATTAATGGAATAAAATATTGAAATTTCAGGTAATGTAAAAATTAAATCAATTAACGTCACAAAACTAATATGTGGTTAAATGGCTTCTAAATATAGTACGGATGTAATGAACACCTTTTTTATAATGTATTGGAAAGGTTGCAGATGTCGCAATTTCACTAAACTAGAACAAAAAAAGTATTGTCTTCTACCTATTTCACAGGTAATATCTGAGCAATTGGGGACTGGATCCTACTGTACCAGCCACTTTACATCTAACTAGGCTGCCTGGAAAAAAGCCATTAAAGTTATTTTTAAATTACCCTTCCAATTTTGATGTTAGTGGTATAAATTCCTGCCACTTAACCCAGGCTTATGAAAGGTACCGCTCTCTACCTCATTGTAACACATTATTCACTTAGGATCTAGATGAAACCACTTAGCATCTAGTGCAACTAACGCGGCCCAGCGACTACACATTGAATGTGGACCGTGCACAGTGACTCTACCAAGTGCTGTGAGAGAGTCAGAGATGCATGTGACACAGTCCCTGCCTACGTGAAACATACAATTCTGCCATTTTCTACGCTTCTGCCTTTGGCTTCTCTTAATTTTTTCCCCTCTAAAGCTCTCTCTTTTGACATGAAATATTCTATTCAACTTTCAAGATCTGTCGCAAACGTCAGCTCTTCCATAAAGCTTTCCTTGATCACCCAGAACAAAACGTGTCTCATCTGAACTATTGCAACTTAGTATCGTGCTGTCATACTTGGTGATGTTGGCGCTATGCTCTTGTCCCTGCTCTATGCATTTGAGGTCAGAAGAGGTCTTCGTTCACCTTTGATGCTTATTGTGCCCAGGTCAGTGCCCTGCTCACTTTAGTTGGTTAATGAGCTCTTATCGAAAGTGTATAATTAGCACACATTTGAAAATTAGAAAACAATTACGGACTACACCTGGCAGTAGTGACTCTGTAAGAAATCAGGGAGGATATGGGTTAAGTTCTGCTGGACTGTTAGGTTTTAGAGGGATGGGGAGCTTTTAGTTGAAGGAACTGATACCTGAGAACATATCTAGCTTGTGCTTCAGAGATCAGCCATCCTGATTTAAGTGGAAGGCATAGGGTAGAGAATGATGAGAAATGAAATGTAATCAGTTGGAACAACATTTTTGGAGGGCCTCAAAAGTTAAGGCAAGAAATGTGTAATAGATGCAACAGACTGAAGTGACAAGAGGTCTTTAGACAGAGAGACTGAAAAGAAGAGGGACTGGAAGGTGGTGGTGTCATTGCAGGAAATGAGATAGTTGGGGAGATGGGCTGGAGCTGAGAGACTGAGTGCAGGTATTTGCATAGCCAGTGAGACAGCATCTGGGAGAGCTCCGATCTGAGGAGGGAAAGAGAGCTTGGAACCAAGTCAGGAACCTCAAAGTGAGCTTGCCCACTCGTCAGAAGTGTGATCCTCTTTCTGCACTCCCTAGTTTCAACTGACACCACCATCAACATCAACCCAGCAGTCAAACTTGGGATGCCAAGTTGCCTTTGATTCCTTAATTCACTCTCCTTTGCTCCTTGATTAGTTAGCAAACTCTCACAGTTAGACTTCATAGATGTCTCTTTCCTCTTCTCCCTTCCCACCATCATGGCCTTTCTTCCCTTTAATAGCTTTATTGAAGCTTCATGACATACAACAGATAGCACGTGTTAAAGTTACAATTTGATAAGTTTTTGCACCGTATGCACCAGTGCAATCACCACCACAGTGGAGATGATGAACCCATCACTTCCAGTGTCTCCTCCTGTCCTTTCATAATTCCTTCCCTCCTGCCTCCCTCCCCCATCCCCAGGGGAAACCACTGGTCTGCTCTTTCACTCTAGATTTATTGATATTTTCTAAAAATTTTTATCAGTGAGTTACATATAGTTGATGTTCATTATTCATGGATTCCGTATTTGCAAATTTACCTACTAACTAAAATCTGTTTGTACTCCAAAGTTAATACCCACATTTTCTTACTTGTTCACAGACATGGAAATAGTGGTGAGAAATTGCAGTTGCCAAACGTATTTCCAACTGTGGTCGAACAAGGCAATGCCCCGCCTTGTTTCAGCTCTCATGCTATGAACAAGTGTCCTTTTAGTGGTCTTTTTAATGTCATTTTTTCACATTTGTGTGCTTTGGGTTGGTGATTTCACTGTTTGAAATGGTTCCCAAGTGTTGTACTGAATGAAGCATCGACTAGTGTTTCTGAGTGATGTACCTTAAGGAACGAATACATAGGTATGTTAGAGGAGCTTCATTTGGCCATGAGTTCTAGTGCTGTTGGCTGTGAGTTCAGGGCTGATGGATCAACAATATATATTAAGTAAGATGTCTTGAAACAAAGACATAAACAGGGTTAGTTATTGATCAGTTTACAAAAATGTTGTAGCTCACAGGAAGCTAACCCTATCTGTCCTCTAGGACCAGTGGCTCAGCGTTTGCTAATTCATTGTTCACAGGACGAGACAACCACAGGTAACAGGAATAGACGGTGCTCTGTGTACTCTTTATCATGCTTCTTTCACTCAGCGTAATTGTTTTGAGGTTAATCATGTTGTAGGCAAGTACCAAGAGTTTATTCCTTTTATTGCTGAGGAGTACTCCACTGTATAGATATATCATTCTTTACTCACTTCCTTATTGATGAACACTGGGATCATTTCCAATTTTTGGCTGCAAAGAATATTCATGAACATGTCTTTACATGGTAGATGTGGGCCAGCAGTTCCCTGTGTGAGAGGTTTTTAACAACAGATTGAGTTTCTTTAATAGCTGTAGGGATATTCAGGTTCTCTCTTTATTACTGTAGTTCCTTTCTTCTACTTTGAGTTCCATTTGCTCTTTTTCTGGTTTCTTAAAGTAGAAGTGGAGGTCATTAATTAGAGGCCTTGTTTCCAAAAGCTATTTAGTGCTATAAATTCCCCTCATTATCTGTGTCCCACAATTCCTTTGAGTATTTTTTGTCCCCTCCTCTCCTGTCCTTTGGAGTCCCCGGTTATGCTTATATTTGGCCGCTTGAAGTTATCCCACCGTTCACCAACGTTTTATTCACTTATCTCCCTCTCTTTTCTCTCTGTGTTTCATTCTGGATGGTGTCTCTCGGTCCAGGCTCTCTCGGTCCCCGTTGCTGCACCACAGCCTGGAAACACTCTCCAGGCAGGAAACGGAGGCAGTCACCGAGCTCACCCCGCTTGACTCCTGTCTCTGAGGGGTGTGAGTTCTTTCATGTCCTGCTGTTCATTGTCTCGAGAGCCATTGTTTTACATTATTTTGTCCGATGTTTTGTTTCAGGAAGAAGGAGGACTCTGAGTCCTATTATTATCTTAACCCATTTTCTCCTTTTAGATTCTGCAATTTCTGATTTTCTAAAAAGAACATTTATTGGGTTTTTGTTAGAAGAAATAGAAACCCATAAAGGTGATTTTATTTTTCAATGTTTGTGTGTTTTAGAGAATGTAAGTGTAGCTGGACCTTTCAGTTCACTTAATCAGTCGTTAAAATATGCATGCTTTGAGCTTAAAAAAAATAGCACAGATGAACAGGGTAGGAAAAACTGTCTGAGCAACAGGGACTACTTCTGTATAGAAATATTGGCCTGGTTCTATGTAGAAATTCTGTCCTGGCTTCATATAGGCTCCGTCAAGCATAAAATGGGCCTCAAAGGCCCAGACTTTTATTATTCTTACCGTTCTACAGCATTTCAGCCATGAGGTTTCAGCTGACCTTACTCCTATGGTCATTTAGTAACAGAGCCTCCTGCTGCCTAAGAAAGAAATAATAAAGCAATAGAAAATAGAAATTCTTATATTCATTGCCCTGGAGATATGGCTTGAGAAGCTAATTTCAACTAATGTTAAAATCTCAAAATTCACATGGTGGGCTCAGTATAGCTGAGTTTTTCTTTGATACTCTCTGCCCAGAGAAAATATCGGAAATGTCAGGTCCATTTTAATTTGGGGTGAAGAACTTTGTGCTCTACTTTTGTTGCAGTTTAGATAATTTTAGAATATGTATAGATTCAGTCTCACTTTATAATCATCCACTAACTTAAAATTCTACATCAAAAGAAGTGGGGTTTGAAACGAGGCTCATAAAATTCCTTTGAGTGTATTTTTAATTTATAGGGTAGTTCCATTACAATTATAGGCTCTCAAAGCCATATCTTAAAAAGGGTAAAATTATCCTGAATAATTACCCTGTATAACAACACTACCAAATCTCTCATTTATTTAGATGAAGAACTAGTGGATGTTTCCGCATCTCTCTTACCAGAAATGAAAAGAGAAACGTATAGCCAGATTCAAGTCTGTGCAAAACAGAAGCTGGCTCGACACAGTTCTTTCAACACTGTGCAGGCTACCGAGAAGATTCACAGGCGAGTGAGCTCAGAACCCAGCAGCCCTTCCAGAGGAGAACAAGGTATCTGCCTTCACTAGTTCGTGGAACTGTCAGTCCCATGGGACTGCAGCCTCCCCTGTGCTCTGGCACTTTAAGTTGAGCTGACTCTCTAGTCTCTAGGCCCTGCCTCTTTTTTCACTTCCCTGAAGTGAAACAGTTGTTGGGGATAGAGGAGTCAGTGACTTCACAGGGTATGAACATGGCTCCATTCCCTGAAATTGATCCTAGTCAGCCTCGATGATCAATTAGCTTGACACGGTTGGCTCACTTGATGCATCTCAAAAATTCATCCAGCTTACAAAGCAACACTTGTTATGTTTTTCTGTTACTAATTCATGATGAGACCTGAATTTACCATTAACAGCTAACTTCTAAAAATTTCTCTTTGAATCAAAACCAGAATGGATCTGAGATAGTCTTACAATCCCTGAGCTGAGAATAATGAGCCCTGCTGTATGTATTGCTACGTGTAAGTCTCTTGCTGTATCTGTTAGATCTTCATTTTCCTCCACAGGATCGGGCAGCTTCTCCTTAGAAATTGGAAGTCTGGCAGCTGTTTACCGACAGAAAATAGAAGACAGTTCACAGTAAGTAGCCTTTTAAAAACTCTGGGTGTGTTCTTTTCTACTTCTGAGTGTTAACTTTGACTAAATTGAAATGCCACCCATTAAAAGGTAAATTTTAGCAGTCTTGCTCATAAGTCAGCCATTTGTTTATTAAGAATTTTTAATAAAATTTTTGTAAGTCTTTCCTTTGTGCAAAACACTGCGGCCCAATGTAGCATCAGGGCCACAAAAGTACAAAAAAAATGTGTCTCCTAAGCTATAAAATCTTATAGGGGAGAAACTTTAAAAAAACAAATACGCTGAAAAAAACAAGCCACTCCTGGTGTGACACTGAAAAATAATGCATCACAGTCCCATGAGCCACTTGGTCATCACTGTGACCTGTACTACCAGGTACTACGTTCTGAAAGTTTTATGTGTGTTAACTCATCTAATCATAAAAACAGTCTTTCGAGGTTGGTACTACGATCCCCATTTTACAGAAATTGCATTATCAGAGGAAGCAGAGGAAATGCTAAAGAAGGAAAAAGACATTTTTAATGACAGATGTGGGAAGGGACAGATTCTGAGCCAGAGCCAGGAAGTAGGGGGCCAATAAGCCGACTAGCGATAATGACTTGTCCGAAGAGGATAGTAGAGCCTTTGCAGTCATTCTGGTCTGCGGGGCAGGCCGGAGCCAGGTCGCCGGAGATGGAAATTAGTGTAAGACAGTGAGTCAGCAAGACCTACCACAGTAGGACGAGGCATCACAAGGAGCACCTGGGTCTCAGGTGGTGGTGATGGTGCTGGAGGCGGATGGCTGGAAGTAGGGTGGCGGGTGACACACTCAGTGTGAGAGTGTGAAACGCACTGAGTTTCACAGAACTGAATAACAGCAATTACTCATTCGGAGGGGACTGCGGTTGGAGAGGTTTACTCATCACTGTGGCCCACTGTGCTCCATCTTATTCCTAGCAGCGTAGTGGACAGTGAGACTGTGGGCAATACAGGCCTCAGCAGTTCCATCTGAAAGGATGTGAGAAACCCCTGGCCTCTGCTGACTAGTTCCTAAAGGATCATAAAAGGGCTTTCCTCTTCTGTTTCCAAAACTGTCCTGAACACAAAAATACTTTTTTAATTATTCAGAATATTTTTTTATAAAAAGCCAGACATTGTTTTATACTCTCTCATACTTATGGACCTTAATTCTGAATGCATTGACTAAACATTCTATAGTAATACTGAGCAGAATGGGACAAAAATTACAGAAAATAGTAATTGTGTAGATAAGTCTATCTTCCCACTCACTGCCACTTTATTTATCTCACAGTGGTGTGAGACAAACAAAATGTGTCCTTCAGATCATCAGTCTGGTCCCGTCTCATGCACCCAGGATCTCTCACCATGACTGAGTGAGGCCCAGTGGGTGGGTGACCTTCAGCAGGTTGCTTAGCCTTTGAACCTCAGTTTTGCTCCCTAGTAAATGGGGGGGGATGACGGTGGCTATCGATATTATAACAATTACATAAATTATGATAATATTATTCTAATTATTATAGAATCTATGTGCCTGGGAAGGGGTATGGGCTGGGTAACTGATAGCTGTTAGTTGTGGAAGAGGCAGGTAAGGAGCTGTATTAACTCAAACCTAAGATCCTCCCAGAACGACTCCCACATCAGCTCCCCCATCCCTAACTGTCCATCCTGGTTATACCTGGTCACCTGTCTCTGCAATTAGGTTAGCTAATGTGTGCTCAGGGAATACACTTTACGGTAACTCGGCGGTTACATTTGTGTTCCTTTTTTTAACAGGCGGAAAGCCTTTGACAGTAAGAAAGTGATGCCTCCATCAAGTAGCCTGGACCCACCTGCTCCATTCCCTGTCCACTCTGTAGACCCAGAATACTGTGTTAATCCTCTAGCCCACCAGGTATTTTCTGTGCCTCAAACAGACTTGCAGGCCTTCTCCATACACAATGGTCTGAATGGACAAGTGGGTGTCTCACCCACTGCTGTGGCCTCAGACGTGGAGGGCCTGAAGTCAGCCCTACTGGCCGGCCAGCCCTTGCTGTACGTGCCCTCGACCTCTTTGTTCATGCTGTATGGGAGCCTGCAGGGGGCGCCGTCTCCAGCGTCTGGGTTGGAGAGGGGCAGCAGTAGCTCCGACGTCTCAGCAGCAGCCGAGCTGTCATCTACACCCACAGCACAGAAGCGCCTTGGTGAGGACAGGCAGACTCAGGAGGATGGGGAGCCAACCACCAAAAGACAGAGTACGGACGACGAAGCCAGCCCTCTCTCTCTTGTCATGCCCAAGGTAAGGGAGTCTGGGCGGACATGTTTAGTGTCCTTCTGTCAACCGAGAGCTTCCTCCTAATTAGGAAACACATACTAATAAGCTATTGAGCCTGGAATATGAGGTATTTCATGTATCACTTGCAAAATTAAGCCCTGGACTAGTTTTCAAAAAAACTCTTGTAATAAAGTAGTACAGTAAGAAAAGTGATTCTTATAAAAGTCATATTTTGTATAAAGTGATAAAAAACTATAAAGGAAAAAAAAACTACCATGATGCCACCACATAGAAGCAATCACTGTTAACACATTTGTATATTTCCTTCCAGTCTTTCTGATGCACTTTTGTTGTAGATACATTGAGATCACTGAAATAATCCAGAGTGCACCTGAGTTCCACAGTCAGGAGCGTGGATGCTGTTTGACTTTCCAAGTCTGTGCTTAGTCAGTTATCATCTCGCTCAGAGATCCCACTTCCTTAGCCACAAAATGAAAAGAACAAAAATATGAGCTGTCTGCATCTCCTACACAGTAGCCACTCAGGGGTTAATGAGACGTGACCAGTGAAACCCTGAAAGCAGAAGCACTGTCATTGCAGTGGTTTACCGTGTTTCGGCTAGACACCCTTTGTGGAAATCAGTTCATTCATTGAGACCCTTTTTCCTCTATTCCTTTCTCTTGCCCAAGTGAGTTTCCTAAGTTTGTATATAGCTTGGGTTACAGAACAGAAGTGAAAGACTGACTGGTAGATGCCTTAGATCAGCGATCCCCAACCTTTCTGGCAGCAGGGACTGGGCACAGTGACTGGTTTCGTCGAAGGCAATTTTTCCGCAGACCGGAGGGTAGGGGGAGGATGACTTTATCGCCTACCACTAGATGCAGTTTAATTGTCGCTTGCCACTAATTGATAAGGTTTTGATACGAGTCTGCAAGCACCTGATTTATTATGGTCTCTGTGCAGTCACGCCTCTGTGCTAAAGATAATCTGTATTTGCAGCCGCTCCCCAGCACTCGCATCAGCGCCTCAGCTCCACCTCAGATCATCAGGCATTAGATTCTCCTAAGGAGTAAGCACCTTATACCCCTCACATGCACAGTTCACAGTAGGGTTTGTGCTCCTATGAGAATCTGATGCCCCTGATCTGACAGGAGGTGGAGCTCAGGAGGTAAGGTGAGCGCTGGAGAGCGGCTGTAAATACAGATGAAGCTTGGCTGGCTCACCTGCTGCTCGCCTCCTGCTGTGTATCTGGATTCCTAACAGGCCAAGGACCAGTACCAGGTTGTGGCCCAGGGGGTGGGGACCCCTGCCTTAGATAACCAAGACAGCTGCTCCGGGCTTCTCTGCAACTCTTATCAGTCCCCTAAAAGACTAGTATCAACACCCTTTCTGGGTTAGCAGCTCAGAAATTTATTTCACAGTCTGAACACCATGGCCAGTTTTGCATCATTAAATCTCTGTCATTTCTGTGCTTGAGACACGGCATTGATTTTCAGAGCATTCCTATAAATGTGACTGCGACAACTGACACACACAAATCACTGGGGCTCACAGCCATGTTTGACCTTTTTGTTTATAGTCAGCTGTATTGGTAAAGCTGTATTATTAAGATCCACTACTGGGATTTTGACTTGCTTTTCTGTTCCTGGTTTGGCTGTGCTTAGAAACTCCCAGACTCCACAGACTTTGCCTCTCCCAAGACACTGGACAGCAGGGAGCCTGTGCCCCTCGAAGACATGCCCTTGAATGGCCAAATCCCTGTGGCAACAGAAGTTTGGGGAAAGGCTACACCGAACAGTTTCGTTTCTTCTGAATGGGGAAATCTTTCAAGAAACACAGAGGTCGAAAAGCCCTCCAAAGAAAACGAAGGCCCCAAAGAGCCCTCCTTGCTGCAGTGTCTGTATCTGCAGTCACCAGCTGGTAAGGATGCCACTGGCTCTTAAAGTCCTCTGGGGTGGTCAGACCATGAACTGGATGTTTAAGTCTTTGTCCGGGTCACCTGACCGAAGCCGCTCTTCGCTGAGCTGCTCTCTGCGGCCCAAGTCACTGCACGCTCAGCCCTCTTATTTCCTCTTTGGTGGGATGAAGGGAGAGGCTGCTTTCATGTTCCTGACTTCAAGGATAATGGGAAAATAATAAAGGCGGGAGATATTTTTTTTATATTGCATTAAACTTTATTTGCTATAAAATACAACAAATTCAAAAGATGCTTCTACCGTTGTAATTCAGCTGAGCCTGGTGTTGGTTCAGACTGGCAGTAGGAACCAGTCGGCCGCTGTGTGCGCCTGCTGCGCCGATCCCCAGTATCCCAGGGCTGGAGGGCAGGGTTGGGCGTTAAAACCACGTTTCCTCTGTGTGAACTTAAGACATTTGTTCAGCCATTCTCGTTGGTAAAATGGCAACAATAATAACCTGCTTCGTGGGGCCGGGGGGTGTGAAAACTAAATTAAATTTAATAAGACTACATTTAAAGCATTTAGAATACCAATGCATGGCACTTAGTAAGACTCAATAAATGCTGTTACAATTTTGAAATAAAGCTTAGGTATAATGGAAACCTAATTTTTCAGATATACACAGTGTACTTCAGCTGCTCTTGATGCAAAGAGGCAGGTTATTGGTTATCATCTAGAAAATATTCTGTATTCCTTTAGCGTTTTTTTTTTTTAAGTTTAATGTAAGCATGATACTCAGTGTTACAGATCCATGGAACAAAGGACAGACAGAGCCCTGCCAAATGAATGACAGGGACTGTAGCCTTCTCTGGACCCCCATGGTGCAGCCCACAGTTCCCTCTCAGCGTGTTTCCAGTGCACGGAACATGGGGATTGCAGAGGAAGCCAATTGTATTGAAATACAGTTAGAAAAATATTTGTTCAATTATAGTAACAAAAGATGTAACAGAGAACCCAGTACTCTCATAACTTCAAAGTTGTAATGAGCTTAACAGCCTATTCAGAATTCTGCCATAGCTGTAATGTTCTGTGAATATATCTGTGCTTTTTCCTAGTGACAAGGTCAAGGTGCTCTTAAAACTGTTGTGATTTGTTGCCTATGATCTCAACTGAGGGAAATACAAATTTTGGCTAGAAGTTTATAGTATAAAGATAACATTTTTTCCCATTCAAGTTAGCTTTCCTTCTCAGTTTGGATGCGGTGGAGTTCACCTTTAAAACCCTCTCAGGAGACACAGGCATCTGCCAAATTCCCACATGGGAATATGTGAGGTTTCAGTCGGAGCTGCAGCTGGGAAGAAGCGGTGTGCGGCTGGGAGAGCAGGGAAGAGGGGCCCACCTGCTCGGGTGGGATTGACTGGCTGTGGGCGGCCCTCTGCCAGGGCCACGGGGAATGTGGGATTGAATGCCGTCTGCATGTGGTGCTGACTTTCACCTGTTCCCCTTCCGTTTCAGGATTAAATGGTCTCGGTGTGCTCTTACCAGGCAGTCAGACCCCTCATGCTGCGGGACCAGCTTCAGGTCCGCAGCCACCCCTCGGTGTCCCTTGCATGGTCTTACCGCCTTCGACACTGGGCCCATTCCCTGTTCTCTACTCTCCCACGATGGCCAGGCCGGTCTCCTCAGCTCCTGGCACTCTCCCACACCCCGGACCTGTGAATTTTGGCTTGCCGGGCCTCGGATCAGCACCTCATCTTCTCATTGGCCCTGCAGCCATGGTTAATCCAAAATCTTCGACACCCCTTTCTGCAGACCCTCAGCTTCAGGGTCCTCACTTACTTAACCAGAGTCCAGTGACATCCAGATCACATGTCATCCAGCCCGAATCCCCGGTTCATGAGGGACACCCAGGCTCTGTGGTAAAGTTGCAGCAGGTGAGTCCTGATGTTTCATTTCACTTTGGCATCAGAAGGCTCATCACACTGTGACAGGTGTGCCTGCGTTTAGTGTTGGTTTTAGTCACCTGACTGCAGGGCAGAGGCTGTAGGTCAGGTTCTGCCGGCTTCCGTTACAGACCCCGAGTTATCTGCTTGTCCTGCAGAGCACAAAGGCTGAAGGCAGGAGATCTGTGCTTTAAAGACAAAAATATTTTTTAGTCTTTTAAGCTTAGAGGGATTTATTTTAGACTTAGTTCACGTAAATTTTCTATGAATGCTAAATATTCAGATTCTCCGAGCTTTCATTTCATTAGGTTCAACAAGGGAAATTGAAAGTCTTGATTCTGACACAAAGATTTTTAGCATGTCATTTCTTAAAATGCAATGTTTAGAAAGCAGTGGATATATATATATATATATATATATATATATATATATATATATATGCACATATACAAGGGGGGACCCAACAAAAACAGAAATTATCTTCTGGAGGGTAGGCCCCTTGTAGTACAGGCTTCCCTCACTAGGAGAGTGTTTTAGGAACCCATCTGTATCAGTGTGCCAGCTGGCGTTGTTGTGAGAGGCTGTGTTTGGCTTCAGTGAATTGTTTTGAAAACCCAGTGTGTTTGCCCATTTCATGATGGGTGATTTACTAGCACACATGCCTACACCATACTGGGTATTAAGGAGTTTTTGACCAAAAACAGCATGACCTCCATGTCCCACTCTCCCTGTTCTCCCCAAGTGAGTTTTTTTTTGTTTGTTTCTCCAGATGAAAAAAGTCCTCAAAGAGAAACACTTGGTCAGTGTGGAAGAGGTGAAACAAAAAGCAGAAGCACTAATAGGCATCAAAATTGATCAGTTCAAAAACTGTTTTGAGCAGTGGAAACAAAGTCTCTCAATAGGTATATTGCATCAAATGGAGAGTACTTTGAATGTGACTGAGGTTTAAACGTAAGAATAAATGCACAATTTTTTATAAATAAATTCTGGGTTTTTTAGGTTCCCCCCTTGCATATACATACACTCATGAAGTATATGCAAACATCATACATAAATATATATGATCAGTATAAATTAATCACTATATATTTACCCCCCAAATTCCATTTGTACTTCAGTCAATAAGTATTTGTTGAATTCCTATCATGCATTAAGCATTGTTCAGAGTGATTACTTTCTCTCCCAAAGAGTTCTGTTGTGGCCAGAAATATTTTAGACATTGAAATAAACATGTTAGTTTTTTAACAAGGTGATTATAACATAACATGTTCTGTGGTCACCAGTTATGTGCCAGGAGTGCCTGGCAGTGAGGATATTACAATAAACGGAATAGTAGTCCCTGTCCTTGTAGGTATATTAAGCGGATAAATATTTAAAATTTTAACAGGAGAGGGTAAATATTAGTAAACAAAAAGAGCCAATACACATATACTTACTATTTGCGTAGCATGCTCTGAAATGCTTTATAAATATTATATTCGAATTTTTACAACCCTCTGTAGTCAGTACTTTTATCATCCCTATTGTATAGACGAAGAAACTAAGGGACACAGCAGTTAGGTCCTATGCCCCAGGTCACACAGCTCTTCATGGCAGAGCCCAGACCTGGCTCCCGCTGCCACCCTCGTGAACTCTTCGCTAGGCTGCCTTTCTGCACACAAAGTAAATTAGTTGATTTCCGATAGTGATAAGTGTTGAGAAGGGGATGAACTGGATGAATGTGATAGAACAGCAAAGAGGGAACACCTGCCTAGGAATCAGAACGACACAGTTCTGGGCTTCAGTTCAGAGGCTAAGAACAATCTGACTTCGCTTCTGCTTTTATTTACTCTTGTAGTCACCAGCTCCCGTGACCCCCAAGAGCATCCGGCACACACATGGCGAGACGTTCTTCAAGACACCTGGCAGCCTCGGAGACCATGTCCTTAGGAGAAGAGAAAGCAAACAGTTGCAAAACACAAGCTCCGCGCAGAGGAGACTCGAAATACCCAGCAGCGGGGCGGACTAACCTGACACTTTGCCAGATGCGGGTGGCGTCCAACCACCTGAGTTTCCCTGTGTCACCAGCCGTGTCCTGACGCTGGAGCAGAAAGCAGAACGCACACCAGCGCGCCTCCTTCCTCCCTTTCCTCCACCGGTTCTAATGCTAACTTCCCATCATCATCATTTTCCTCACCGTAATTGTTGTTGATTGTGCGTTTAATACCTATTAGAATCCAGACTCTGTGCCTGATGTCACAGTGAAAGCACCGACTGACTTGTGGTTTTGCTTCAAGAATTATGTTATCGCTGGAAGTAGATCTGAACAGGCTACTGGAGCCTTGTGGTTTTCCTAAAGGTAGGGCCTACCTAGCACTTAACTAGGGTGAGCATTCTTGGTGGTGTCTCCACTCGGCCTGAGTAGACCTGTGGTGAGAGATGCTTCCTTTCTGCAGTTTAAAAAAGCTACTGCTTCCTTAGGCTTCCTCAGGAAGACAGCTTCAGTTGTGAATCCTATGGTATTATTTATTTTGTCCCTGAAATGGGATTTAGTGCAAAAAGTTTACAGCTACAGCAAAACATGTTTTTCAGGGTATGACGACTTGAATGTTTGTATTTTTTTTTCCTGTAATTTGCCCTGCACTTACTTTACAACTGAGTGATAATGTGCGCAAATATGTGCACACGACCGAATGTCAAGACCAAAATCACTGTGAATGGCACACACTGCAGTAACGGACTGTGCTTATAACCCCCTCTGGGTGTGAGGACTCAGATGAACTTCAGCAGCCTGATAGCTGCTTCTCAAATACCTGGGTGGACAAATAATCCGACCAAGTTCACTACCCTTCACTACAAGCCCCTGTGTTTTCATTTTGTTTTGTTTTGTTTTGTTTTATTTAATTTAAATGTTCACTATAGACTCAGAAGGGGTGTCCAACCTTTTGGCATCTCTGGGCCACACTGGAAGAAAAAGAGTTGTCTTGGGCCACAGATTTAATACATTGTGACATGTAATCACAAAAATATCTCAATGTTATGACTTCATGTTGGGCCACACTCACAGCCATCCTGGGCCACATGCAGCCCGCAGGTCGTGGGTTGGACACCCCTGCTAGAGTATCAGGTATGGATGCCTTCTAACAATTGCTGTTTATTGAGTAAATATGGATGGTGGAAAGTAATTGCATGGAAAATTGGAATTTGGATAGGACCTTTTGGTAGAATTCTGAAGAGTTAATATAGAAATTGATAATAGGACAATAGGTGATTATTCTTTTTTTTCTTCAATTTGGAAGGGTAAGAAGAAAATGAACACATTATGTTCAGTATCCAAGAACATTCAAACCAGAATTATTTTTCAGAGTACTCGGAAGAATGAGAATGGGGAATGTAGGAGTTTATTGTTCTCTAGTATGACTACAGTTCTGGAAAGTGTTAGGCAGTGTTCCTTTGTTAAACCATATCACTTTAGGGTGTTGGTAAGTAGCCAAACTAGATGTTTGTATGCATAGATTAACTGATAGTTACCTCCCTCTTGTCCCCTCAGAATAAATGGCTTTCTCCCTCCCTCCTTTATTCCCTTTTCTTTTTTTAAATTTCTGTCTTAGATTTGGAATCTTGGTATAGGGTTTTATTTTATTTTTATTTTTGGACCCAATAAAACATTATATAAAAGGACAAAATATTAATTTAAGAGACTCTAGGAGTCTGTATAAAGTAGCTTTATATTAACTACAGAATAATATTAGTCTTATTACCCCCACAAGGTCTTTTGAAACTTGAGATAGGTAGTCAGATTAAATAAATTTGCTACTATATAAAAATTAAATTAACACTAAACTTTTAAAGTTTATAAGGTGATATTTTCCCCCTTTTTACAATTTCTCTAGAGTTAAACAGATAAAGATGTCAGGCATCAACAATTGCATGATAATGATTACCTTGAACTAATATGACGGGTTTCCTATCGGAGCCGATCAGAATGTCCAGGACACGTGGTATATAAATCTGCACAGGGTAACACGTTTAGATATGCCAGGCTTAAGATTTCCCCCAAAATACTTTCACTTGACAGGTCTGCATCTGAACTGAAACACAAACTAATTTTCATTGTCCTTAGATGTTCTTCACTTTACTAACCTTTTTTAAAAAATTCTGTTCGTGATATGGCCACATAAACCTCAGAGAATTCACGGTTCTTGCGGGGTGTTAGGAAGTAACCCTGTAAATGAGTATTATGTCTCTGTGACCAGACTTAGCAAAAGACAACGAAGAACAGATTCCTTTTGTAGTCAGTACCCACACAACGTGGCTGTGTGATACGTAAACAGAATGAGATGGTTTTTCTGTCGGGGTGATGGACCTGTTTCTTACAGAGCAACTGGTGGTAGTGAAGCTGCTGAGCTAGACCCGGGTGTTGGGGTGGCAGCGCAGCAATGCCGATCTGGAGCCTCGTTGTGTAGCTTCATAAAAGAAAACAATCACTGCTGGCGATCCTGTTGCGGACGTGCAGCTCTGAGTTGGCACCGAGGAGCGGGTGTGCCCTACACTGTCCAGGGTTTGTGAAACCCTTCCATTCTGGAACAAGAGTTGAGGGTGTAACTTTTATACTTGAATCTACCTACCGAGTTTACATTTCTCAATTCCTCTTTTGTAAGGTGCTGTTTCTATATTTAAATAACTTTCTTTCAGTGTAAAGCTGCTTTCTGCTTGTCCGTTGCACTGCTAGTTTTACGTAGGTTTTAATTTTATTGCTGCTTAACTGCTTTTGTTTTCATATTTAGTTCTCTTTTTCAATGGCTTTATTACCTATAGCTATTTACTTGTAATTCTACTACATGTAAGCTGATTCTTTTAGAAAAATATTAAACGTTATAAAACAACAATAAAAAGAGATGTTGGTTATGTTTGTCGGTGGACTTTTTGTGTGTGCCATTTTCAGGAAAACCTTTCACAGCTGCAGTGCAGCCAACAGGCCCTCATAAACCCATGTCAGATTTTTCTGCTGAGAGCTTCCCGAGGTTCCCAAACGCAGAAACGTGCTGTATCAGAATGACATGGAGATGGGGAGGGTCGACGGACCATGCCTTTAAGCACCTGAATTCTGAGTTGGAATCTCTGGACATCTGGAACTTCCAGATGATTCTGATGCTTAGGCAATATAAGAATCACAGGTGAAGCCTGGCTGGTATAGCTCAGTGGATTGAGCGCAAGCTGCAAACCAAAGGGTCGCTGGTTCAATTCCCAGTCAGGGCACATGCCTGGGTTGCAGGTCAGGTCCCCAGTGGGGGCCACGTGAGAGGCAACCACACAGTGATGTTTCTCTCCCTCTCTCCTTCCCTTCTCTAAAAATAAAATTTTAAAAAAAATTTTCCATCAGTATTATTTTTTTTAAAAAGGATCACAGGTGAATACAGACCACCTCCCCAACTTATGATATGTACAAGGTTAAATGCTTCTCTGTAGCAAATGCCTACCTTTAGTTCAAAGCCAAATCCCATTGTTAACCCTCACTTCTAAATGAACCTCCAAGCAGACATTCTGATTTATACTAGCTCATTATATCCCCAGAGTCCATTATGTTGCACTGTTAATCTCCCTTGGTAAATTGTGAGGTGCTCAAGAAAACAGCTCTGACATTCCAATATCAAGCCCAGTGTGTGGTACCCAGTTAGGAGTCCCCAAAATGGTGAACAGAGAACTACAGGACCCACAGTCGGGCTTGGCCCTTGGCCAGGATTCAGTTAAATTCAGCGTGTGCCACCCTTATGTTACTGTAACCTCTTCTAACATGTCACTTCTTGCCCCAGTCCCTAGTATCACAAGATAAAATAAAGGGTCAATTTGTCCTGCACTGCAGCAGGGTTAGAATTTTGCAGGCATATATTCAGTGGCATGTTATAACTGGGTCTTTCTGTATTGCAGGTATTTGCCAATACCATATCATATGCCCTATCTTGGCTGTAATGAGATAACCGTGCATTGAACAAACAGGACTTATGGAGCAATCATGAAAGCAGCTTTGATATGTCTCCCAGAGTCTAAGCCTGGTCAGTGGGGTTTACCCACTCGTCTTTGTATGAACACTAGGTTAGGTGCTATGAACTTCTATGACTATAGAAATGCTATAGTCATTTCAAGCTACAAAGACAGCCATGATTCATTAGATGGAAGGAGCATTTAAAACTGCACCTGGCACTCACTTACAGTAGATGTGGACATGGTCCTTTGTCTCTGCTAAGTATTTTTCCCAAGCTTGCTTGCCTACATTTCTAGCCCCAACAGGTACAGATTCGTGGGTGGGATTGAAAACAGTCCCTGGCTGGCTCCACCATCAGCCCACAGCCATGTCCTGTGCCTTGATTCTTGGAGAAAACACCCAACGAAACTCAGCAGCCTCTTCCTCCTGTCACTGCCAAAGCTGCTGACATACCCACATGTC
Source organism: Tonatia bakeri (assembly GCA_004024845.1). Lineage (NCBI taxonomy): Eukaryota > Metazoa > Chordata > Mammalia > Chiroptera > Phyllostomidae > Tonatia > Tonatia bakeri. Next base: position 13,062 of record PVIA01009167.1, on the reverse strand, counting down.
CTAGATCCCCTGAACCAGCATCACAACAGAACACACTTCCATTTGCAAAAAAAGGGTAAGACACAAGCAACACCCCACACTTCCCTTTAGTGGCTCTAAGGAGGCAGAGGTCAAGACACACAGCATAACTCTCCGAAGACATCTCCACAAAAAACATTTCTCTTTCCATTGGCTCAAACCTTTCAAGGCCTTAAAGGTGCAGGGATTCAACAGTAGTAGAATGGCTTGCAAAACTTCCTCTCTCCATTCTTTGGAGTTCAACAATTAGGCTAATTTTGTGCTGCAATCAAGCTCACCATTTAACATCCTATTACAACAGTTATAAACTTACATTGTTCGAGATTTGTATTTTCCTAGAAGATTGTTATGACATTTAATAGCTCATCTTTATAAAAGTAAGTTTTGGTAGCTATTAATTTGTTTTTAGTGTTAAAATCAGTTTGTTTCAATGTTCTTTTTAATCTGAAAATGCTTCTGAAACTAAGAAATTATACCTAAAACTAAAATAGTTTTCTTCATTTTATTCTCTCTTATCTAAATCCATTTTTGGAAATAGCCCACTGGCTTTCCAAAAGACCTTCAACATGACTGATTGGCTCTTGTATACAAGCATCCATTCTCCTCAGCTGTGCCTGAAAAACTCAAAGGTAAGTAATCCTGGAAAAGAAAATGAAACAGCTATTTTGTTTTAATACAGGATTCAATAGAGACAAATCCACAGGAGGAAGTCAATGTAGTAACTGGTCTGATAGTGGTATAGCTTTTTTTCTCAGAGCATCTCACAAGGTCCTGCAGAAGGTACCATGATAAACAATGAATTAGTCCACAAGACAATCCTCTAAAACTGTCTTAGTTTTCACTGAAAAGAAAAGGAATTAATATTAGTTTCTTAAGGGCAGAGACCACAGGTGATTTATATCTGTATTCACAATTCTCAGCACAAAATGTACAGCCACCTAAGTCATACTTAGTCATTTACTCACTCAGTAAACATTTACTATGCAAATGGAAGTAATCTTTGCGGGGGGGCGGGTAGATGAGCAGCCTTTTACTTCTTTTCCTCTCTTTAATAGTGGTAGAGAATTAAAGAAGCATAATTCCCAAAGGAACCTGAAGTCATCTCACTCACTCACCTATTTTACAGAGGGGAAGTTGAAGCAAGGGGGACTCAGCCTGGATCATACAGCTGCTTAACCAGACAGCTAAGACCAGGACACGAGACTCCCAGTATCCCAGCCCAGCACACTTGTCCCCAAGCCACGCCACGCATAAAGCTAAGGCAAAATCTTTGAATAAAAATGACAAAGTCCTTCACACAAGCCTATCCTATTTTCAGGATGTATGAATTTTGTAGACCACAAACTTGGGTGTGCACAAAGTTGTGACTTCATTACACAGGCATGCCTCTCTTTGCACAGCCAGCTGAAACTGTGCAAAGTAGCCTCAGCAATCGAACTGGTTTGGGAAGACGTGCATGAGACCGTCAGGCAGAGCACCAGAAATGGGCGTGGGAGGGGGGCACCTGGGGCAGAGGGAATGGCTCGTGCAAAGGGAAGGATGCAAAATTGCCATTGCTCAGTGATCTTTAAAATGTATCAAAACCTTAAAAATACTTGCTGTTGACTAAAAATATTTTAGGAAATGTAAAAAACAGTGAAACAAGTATTTATTGAGTACATAATTTAAAACATTAGAAACATTCAGAATTAAAATGTTTTATTTCCTTTTAATAAATTTATCAAGAATAGTTTAAATAGTACTTACATCTCATTGTATAAATCAGATAAGTAGTGATCTTCATTTTTATGTTAAGAGTGAATTGTTGTACTCTTTCCTAAGTTTGGGACAGCTTCTGAATTTTCATCCTTTTGATTCCATGAAATAGCTCCAAGGGCTCATTTAAAGTTTTGCAGACATCAGTTTCTCTGGGGCATCGTCACCCTTTTCACCACAGTCACTTTCCTTACCTTTGTGGATTAATTCACCTTCATTCAGTTCCTGTAACTGCCTGCACAGAGTCTCGCAGGCAGTGGCCACATCGACACCCCCTCTACCACCTATTCCTTCCTCCTTCCCTGCACGGCCCAGTACTGTGCCCCTCCAGTACGATCACTTTGTGTTTCTTCACTTCACTTCCTCTTGGTCGGCTAATCGTCTCTTCCAAGTGTTGTTAATTCTTGAACGTGAGGTTTAGGGCTGCCAAACACCCTTGCAGTTGGAAATCCAAGTCTAACTTAAGTCTAACTTAAGATGGCCCTCCACACAGGTGGATTTGTAATCACAGATTGAAAATAGAGTATTCATTTTATTAAAATGCCATGTGTTTTATCACTGGGGAGCACAGAGACCACCCAGGTACATGCTTTGCTATCTGCATGAAAAGACTTTGTGCACAAAGAAGCTTTAAAAGGAATGATGCAACTGGCCACTGGTCATGATTGGCACCTGTTTTTATGGTAGTGTTTTGTGAACCGAAACACAAAGTTTCCACTTTTATGCAATCACTCACAATTAATATACCAAAAATAGAAGTATCTTCTAGAGGGTGGATTCCTTGTAGTACAGGCTTCACCTGCTAGGTGACTGTTCTAGGAACCCATCTGTATCAGTGTACCAGCTGGTATTGTTGTGAGAGGCTGCATTCACCTACAGTGAATTTTTTTTTAAAGACTCAATACCTTTGCCCATTTCATGATGGGTGATTTACAAATGCACCTGCCCACATTGTGCTGAGTGTTCAGTTTTTGACCAAAAATGACATGACCCCCATGTCCCACCCTTCCTATTCACCAGATCTCACCCTCAGTGACCCCTTTTTTTCTGTCGTTGTTTCCCTGGATGGAAAAATTCCTCAAAGGGAATTTTTTGCCAAGTTGGAAGATGTGAAACAAAAACCAGCAGAAGCACTAAAAGGCATCAAAATTGACAAGTTCACAAATTTTTGAGCAGTGGAGAAAATGTCTCACTCAATAGGTGTACTGCATCAAATGGAGAGTACTTTGAAGGTGACTGAAGTTTAAACATGTAAGAATAAGTACACCATTTTTTATAAATAAATTCCATTTTTGGGGAGTCCCCTTGTATGATATCATACTAACTGAAATTTGAACCATGTTATTTGGGGACTGGTGTTATTTAACTAAACCACGGTATCTGACATGCATGCTTCCCAGGACCATGCAAAGCAAGGACTGCTTGAATCTATTCTGTGCTTGAAATGAATTCCTATATTAAGCCTCTATTCAACATTGTGGCAGAAATTAATTTCAGTCAATTCAGAATAATATCAGCCAACTAAGCCTGCTCTGTCCCTCCCCCCACTTCCTGCCTCTCTTGAGAAACAGTACTTGTAGCAGCAAGTATTTAAGAACAATTCAAACAGGCTTAAACAATCAGAGGCCTCGCTGGCTCACATCACCAGAGCCACAGAAGCAGGACAACGACTCCAGCCCATTTTCACTCCAGTCACTCTGTCCTGCCTCACTCCACATGCCAGCTTTATCCACAGGCTGCAGCAGTGACAGCCCCACACAAGCCATGGTCAGAGAAAAAACACCTCTTTGAAAGTCAGAGAAGTAAGAAAGAAGGAATCTTCTCAGAGTTCCTTAGGAATACTCTTCTCAGTTCTTATTGGCCCAAATTGTGTCACATGTTCATTTCTAGACCGACAACTGGCAAGAGACAGAGGATCACCTTTATTCCAATTAGACCTATCCCTGGAACCAAAGCACACGGGCCCTGTAAGGGAGGGGTCGACACCTGAACAAACTTCGGGTTCTGTTAGGATGGGAAAATCAGGAAATAGAAGCCGGTTAGCAATAGCAGCTTCTCTACAGCTCTGTCCCTCACCCCGACGTCAAGTAGCATCAGGGCAGCGGAAGGACGAACTGACTCTCAGTCCTTATCGGTTCAAATTGACATCAGCTGAGATGCATACTCTTCTTTCTGTTCTTGGGTCCCTATTTTCTTTTTTGACAACCACTGTGAGTTCCTGGGACACCAAGCCCGCTCCCCTGTGGGGCCTTCCTCATCCGCCCACAGAGTCTCTGAGTCTGCTGGTTCTCAGGCCTCTGTTCACCACACCATGCACAGCTCCCAGGAAAAATGTTTTTTCTAGAATGATGACCTTTCCAATGCTTTGCATAGAATGTCTTGTGAAGCTGTCTCTCACTGTCTCTGTCGACACGGTTTCAGGTAAGACTGAACCAGGCCCTAACACTAAAACCAGACCCTGACAGTTTTTTCCTTCTCTCTTTATATTTTTATTTGGTTGGTTGTTTTTGTTGTTGGTGGTGGTGGTGGTGGGGTTTTTTAGTGTTTTTCAGCAGATAACACCAGGTCACCTTACTGCACTCCAGAGACCAGCAGACCTAGTACGATCAAACCAGTCCCAGAGGCTTGAGCAGGCGCGGTTAGCAGCGTTATGATCCTCAGCTGACCTCCAGAGCACAGCAGAACCAAAGTTCATGGAACTCAACAGAAGTGCCACTGTAGCCATTCAAAGCCTACTAAAAAGCAGGAGATCCATTGATAAGGATGATTGGTGACTAGACCAAACATGGACACAACCAAACTCTGCCTGATTGAAGTTACTCACTCTACCCCTGCAACCTCTGTCACATTTCTCCCCTTAGATGGACTTGTTCCAAGACTACCAATCAGAATATCCCCCTGAATTAGAATTCATGAACATGTGTAGTCCCTCCTTAACACTATTCTTTAAATTTGCTTCAAATCTTTATTCCAAGAGGCGAATTTGGACTTTCTCTTCATTTCCTCATTGAGCTGTCTCATTAAGCTGGGGTTTTTTTTGTTTGTTTTGTTTTGTTTTTTTGCAAAAAACCTGTTGCCTCAGAACCTAGCTTCTCTGTATGCAACAGGCTGAAGACCCACCAACGTTGGTCAGTAATAGGACTGGGCCATGGTCCCATTTCCTGTGAAGCCTGCCACTTTGGAGCTGCCATTTGTACAACTTCAATCTGATATGCAGAATCAATTAGCTTTCTCAATACTGCAAGGCCCCATGGTAAAGTGTTTCCATCATTTCAAGGGCATAAATCTCAGAGAAGCTCCTGTCTTACATACAGACAGACATGTAAAGGGGTTTATCATTCCATTTTTGTAACAACAAAAGGCTATAAACAAAGGTACAACATGGATAAATTGTGATCTATTCAGATCACATGTTCCTATCCAATACTTTAAACAACATGCATATGTCTAAAGTATATAATGCTGAATGGAAAAAATAAGTTGTTGAAAGATGTGTACATTTTACACTGTGCACAGTTTAAAGCACTTTGTACTAGACATGTAAGAGAATAGACACAAAGAAACACACTAGCATCAGAGTAGGGTGACATCTAGAAAGGCAGGGGTTTGAAAACGGAATAAGATGGGATTGGTGAGAGTGCTTCGACTACATCCACAATGTTTTAGCTCCTTTTTAATGAAGGGATCTAAGGTCAATACGGCAGATGTTAAATCAACAGTCGGTGATTGTGGGATATAAGTACTCGTGTCTTTGTTATAGTAATCTCTGTACTATTCTCCATAGTGGAAATATTTTATAATTTTTAAATTAAAATAAATATTTTTAGTGTGATAATTTTAGAAAACAATAATCCTCTGTTTACGATGAATCAGCGGTTCCTGGACTTAGGGTTTCCACGGGTGTGGGAAGTTGCAATGTCGGTCAGAGTACCTGCTGCCCCTGTCTGGAGCAAGTCTGTGCATCTTCATCATACTCAACGGGGCGAAGGTCACAAACGTACTTTTTCCAATGGGATGTGGACTCAGAGATGCCTGTTCCTTTGGCGCAGAAGCGTTACGAGACTGCTCATGTTCTCCATGCCTGCTTTTTCCTCTGCTGTGCAACCAGGTGTCCCAGAGAGGGGCTGCTCTGTCACTGTCTTAAGCAAGGAGCAGAGACATGGTCAACCTACAATGAACATGGGGCCTGAGCATAAATAAAACTTGTTCTCAAATCACTGAGATCTGGGGTATTTACTACCTCAACCTAATTTAGACTATCCTAATTGACACAACTTTAAAATCATAACAAATGAGGAACCAACATAGCATGGGTTTTCAAAGTCGCTATTAGCACTGTATTTTTCTTCCATGCAGAAGACATTACAGCAAAATAAAAGTTACCGTATTTTGTCATGTATAATGCACACTTTTTGCCCAAATTTTTGAGGGAAAAATAAGGATGTCCATTATACATGGGTAGTACCTGAAATACCTTGTATCTGTTCTTGTGTTTTGTAATGATTTGTTATGTAAAATTTTTTGTGCCATACTATGTTAAAAAATAAATGCTAAAATTCCTTTATAATAAAAAGTATCTCAATATAAATAAATAACTGAATTAAAATATTAAAATGAAGATTGTTTTCATGAAAGATTATTTTCCTGAAAGTTTGGGCCGAAAATGTGGGTGTGCATTATACCCAGCAAAATACAGTATTTAAACTCAGTAAATTCAACAGGCTGGAAACGTAACCATACCCCCTTAACAACTACCGCCACAGCCCAGCTGGCGTCGGACTTAGGGAAAACTTCGCAGTAAACTGGCTTTGGGTATAAACCAGTGATTTCTACCTGGGGTGTAAAAGAGGATTCAAAGGATGGGTGTTAATTAGAATAACTTTGAAGGAATCAACTTTCCTTGTATCTTCAAATTCTATTTCTATTCGTTTGTAAAACGGAGCATGTTAGGAGTGACTACAACAGATGACCTCGGTAGCCCTGGTGATCTCTGGCCACCTTCATGCCAGTATAACTGTAATGTTGTGTTGTTACAGTTCTTTGCTCCCATCTACTCCTTTTTAAAGTTCTTTCACCCATTAGAAAAGCAGGGCCCTGGCTGGCGTAGCTCAGTGGATTGAGCGCGGGCTGTGAACCAAAGCATCACAGGTTCGATTCCAGTCGGGGCACATGCCTGGTTTGCAGGCCACGGCCCCCAGCAACCGCACATTGATGTTTCTCTCTCTTTCTCTTTCTCCCTCCCTTCCCTCTCTAAAAATAAATAAATAAAATCTTAAAAAAAAAGAAAAGCAGACCTCCTACATAACTGAAGGTCACACAGGTGCACTGCGTGGGTCATAGAAATCTATGGGATGTCTGTCACAGGGACAATTTTAACCCCTGGCATCTGTGCTGAGAAAGGAAATGATTCTAGTAACTGGTTAGGAAATCCTTTGCTAGGTGAGGCAGCTTCCAATTATTTTGCTCTCGATACTATTGAGGCAAAACTAAGCAGTTGTTCACTGATCACTAAATATATATATATGTATGAGTGTATATGTATATATATGTATATATGTATGTACACACACACACATATATATATACATGCACATATATACATAAAAAGAGTACTAGGTCATATTTGGCAAGTAACTCAGAAACAATTCAAAGCATTGAGTTATGTTACCTATAAAATTTCTTCCAGTTCCACTGCTTATTTCCATGTATGAAGTTTCTTATGCTTATAATTAGAGAAAAAATGATATAGACAGTATGAATATGTACTCTTTTCTCATTCTAGCTGTAATAAATATTCATTATAGATAAGTGAACTAATACTTTTAAAAGCTCTACCTATCTCACTAAGAGGCAGATGCCCAAATAAAAGTCTACCTTTTTAATGTTTAAAAATTCTTGATTAATATTTGTGTTTTTAATCAATTGTGTACTAAAAAAGTATAGATAACTACAGTCTTATAGCCACAGAAACATTTTGTAATTTTTAAATTACAAAGTTTTTAAATTTTTAAATTCTAATTCATATATTTATTGTTGTTCAGAGAAATATACATAAATAAAATGTAATATGTATAATATTATAAACTTATATAACTAACATGTACAAAACATTAGGATATGTCTAATGGGGAAGAGGAATTGAAATATAAGTTTACAAATGAAAAGGAACTATGTAAAAAAGTACTTATTTAAAAGAGCATTCTCATATATTTAAAAAATAACTGGGTATATATTAAATCCTTTAGATTCCATTTGGATTCCATTGTATAGATTTACAGGAGTGACATGGCAGATTTAGGAGATTGTATTTTTTATAGTTATTTAAACTTATAATTTCTATTTTTATATACTAACTTAAAATCGTAGCAGAAATTTTCAAATTCTAAAGGACAGGAGCAACCATCTGCAGAGACGCACCCTCCGACGCCTGCCCCTCACCCTTCAGCTCCCCGCAGCTCCCAGCCTCGTCCACACGGTGGCAGTAGTGTCTGTGCAGAAGGATGAGTTTCCAAACCTAGAGGGCTGCTCAATCATCCCCATATTTCATTTGCAATCAACATGTTAAATAAATACTCTACATATTGCATTAGAACAATAAATGTCCACTGTGACTTACCACTGCTGAATTTCAAACTATTTCATTAAATTTTTCAGTCATGTAACAAATAGGCTATGGCTATAAATATTAGCGCTATATAAATCTCTTTTCACCCACCTGGGAATGACCCGGACATTAAATTCATTTTTCACACTCCTCTCTGCTTTTCTCCGCTGCTTACATAGTCTCTGCCCACCTCACCTCCAGCTTCAGTTGCTAAGCAACTAAAAGAACTTTATTGTTCTTGAACAGTAACCACTAACTGCCCTCAATTTCTCTAATAAGAACATGGATGCAGCCAAAATTACCTCCTTTTCCTGAAAACAGAGCAGGATGCATATGACTTACGCTAATAGGAAGGCAAATCACATTCCAATAGATAAATGCAAGAAAAGAAAATCCGAAATTCTCAAGGAACTCTGAACACAATACCCAAACACAGAGTTCACTTTGCCTTATTAAAAAGATGATATTATTGAGCACCTATTATATGCTAGGCACTTCACATTTACACTATGGGCTTCACATTTATTATTTCCTCCCATATTCAAAATATTATTTCTCTTAATACACACCCTATTTTTGAAGGTTTTCATACCATAGAACAGAGTAATTTTATAAGATTCCATTGGGTGCAAGGTATGCTTTTTCTTTTTTGAGAAAGGGTTATTGACACAAGGAAGTGGAAAAAGAAAACTTGAAAAGATAACCATTCATCAGTGACTCCTAGGCAAATTTTTTTTAATTTTAATTTTTACTTTAATTTTCCAGATCAGAAAGCTGAGACCGATAGAAGTTAAATGATATGCCCTGATAGCAAACAGCAGATTTAGACTCTGGCAGACTCTAATGCCATCAGGGTACATTGCCTCTCGCTCATATGGGGTTCCGAGCATTGTAAGAATCGCTGTCTTAGCTCACTGATTTATAAAAAGGCATTCTTTTGTCTGACATGTAAAAGTATGGTGAGAATTTCTGCAGAACAACTCTGGCAGACTCTTCTCTATGCATGGATGGAATGTTTGCAGTCTCTTTATGAGCAAAGTTGGACTGGCTCAAGTTCCAACCTTGCTTTGCCATTTGTATAATCTGAGAAAGTCAGCTCCTTACTTTGAGCTTCAGTTTCTCTTTTATAAAAATAAAAATCAATTGTATCTACCTCATGAGATGATTTGAAAACTAATGTGTGCATAAGGCAGGATATGTTAAACTGCTGTAACAAGTGGGCTCCTAACCGTATATGATGGCTCGGATGTTTCCACGTTTCCTCGCACTCACTGTAGTCTCAGGCAGGCACATTGGCAGTACCTCTCTGCTTCAGGGTTAACAGGCTGATAGCAGTTCTACCGCCTCCAGCAAATGGCTTTCAAGATCACCCTGGCATTAACGCCACCCAGGTAAGCTAGAAGTGGAAAAGAGTGGAGGGATCATGTGTGAAGGCTTTTTAAAGTCAGACCGGGAGCTGGGCACCACTTCACTCACATCCTGTTGGCCAGGGCTCAGGTACATAGGTGCAGCCATCAGTAAGAGGCTGGAAGATGTAATGTGGTTGAATTCCCAAGAAAAGGACCTAGAATTTGGAGAACATCTAGCAATTTCTGCCAAGAATAATGTTTCTGTAATCATTTCTTACCACACACATAGTAAGAGTTCAGGAAATGTTAGTTTCTTCCCTCCCTCCCTCCTTTCTTCCTCATTTTTCTGTCTTTACATCATCTATTCCTCTGTGTAGAAAATGTCTTGAATCAGATATAACTATTGATTATATTATAACCATTCTTCAACTGACATTAAAGTATAAAATAGATATGATTTTTATAGCAAAAAACTTTTTGTCAAGTAGGAGTTTAAGCCTACTCAATAAACATCAGTTATTTTAATTAAGATTTCCTCTTTTCTATCAATGGCTACAAAATATTTAATTTACTAAACCACAAAATAAAAATATTCAAAATCACAGTTTATTTTCCACATTTCACTTCATAAATATTATTGAATATTATAATGTGATTACTTAAGAAAGAGCCTCTCAAAGCCAATTTGTCAAATTTCCTCAGTTTAGAAGTGAGAAAAATAAGCCCTGTCTGGCATAGCCCAGTGGATTGAGCACAGGCTGAAAACCAAAGGGCTGCCAGTTTGATTCCCAGTCAGGGTACATGCCTGGGTTGTGGGCCAAGTCCCCAGTGGGGGCTACATGAGAGGCAACCACACATTGTTGTTTCTCTCCCTCTCTTTCTCCCTCACTTCCCCTCTATAAAAATAAATAAATAAAATCTAAAAAAAAATAGTGAGAAAAATAATGTGTAAAGTGAAGTGATGTACCCAAAATCATACCGCTAATCAATGACCGGGCTGGGGCTCTTGAAATCTAGTCAAGATGAGAGGAAAAATGTATCCAAAGCCCCTATCAAGTGCTCAGCCAATGGTCATGACTACTGAAGAATAACATACAAAGCACTTTGAGAGCCCAACCAGGAAAATGACTCTGGTGAACTTTCTGATTTTACTTCAAAGAGAATTTTAAGGTGATTGATAACAGGGAGAAAAAATGGGCTTTGTTTCTAGATAGCAGCTTTGAGATGACTCCCTAAAGCAGCTGGCTGGAAACTGTGTGTGTGTGTGTGTGTGTGTGTGTGAAAGAGAGAGAGAGAGAATGCCCATATGCCTTTGAAATTTATCTGCCAGTGAGAGAGAGAGAGTACTTGTTTCCTCAGAAAATGAAATGGAAGGTTCAATAGAACAGAAGACAATGTTATCTCTTCTGTTCATTGGCCACAAGTATCACTACCACTATAAACCTTAACTCTAAAGTCACTTCTTGTTTCATTCAAGTCAACTGGAAAGACAAAGTACTCAGCGAGGTTGTATTTGGCCCAGAAAAGCAAAATGCCTTCAACTTCCTTGAGTCTCACAGCAATGAGTAGGAAGCTTTTGGTGGAGGGTAGAAGCCCATTTACTGACACATCGGGTGGGAAGTCAGGTGCCACTCACCAGGAGGTAGGTTTCACGATGGCTGGGTTTTCAAAGCCTGTTGATTGTGCTGCTGCACATGCAATACCCAGCACAGTGCTTCAACTCACATTAGGTGCTCAATACATACTGTTGGAGTAAATGCTCTGTCCTGTTTTCGTGATCTGACATTTCTGCTGAGCTCCATTTTGAAAAGGAAAACGTTACAACAACAGAAATTTTTATTTCCTCTCTCTCTCACACACACACACACATTCTCAGCTGCTATAAAACAGGGATGATACTATGGCTTTGTTTATCTAGAACCCAGAATCACTTTTCTGCCTTTTTGACAGGGAAATATTTGACAGGGAAGTCTTAGAAAGAATAATCATCATCATGATGAATTAAGAGAGGTCACAGAAGGGAGGACCAAAGGAATAACATCTAAGAAAAAACCTGTAGCCTATTTCTCTAAATGGCCATTAATTTCTACTATTGCAAGGAAACACTGCCTCAGATGTTTAGAAATCAAAAGTTTCTTGATAATGAGAGGACAGGGATGGCCAATGCTTGGACCGCCCAGTGTTTCTAAACCTAAACTTAAGCATTCTTACATGCCACCAACTTTCTCATTCCTCTTCCACTTTTCCAACAATTATGAACCCCCGGCCTGGACATTGTGTGAGTCTTCAAAAGGAACGTAGCTGCAAGCTCTGACAATGGCCCCAAGTCCCCTTTCTTTCCAGGCTGGTCTCAGATCTTCCTTGTCTCTCCCTACTATTTGTTTAGTCATTTTATTTCTACAAGAATGGAGCAGCAGAAATTGTGCCATTAGAGGATAAAGGCAGGAACATGTGGGAGCATACATATAGAATGAGGCTTCCATGAGACTGTTAGTAATCATCACCAAAGAGTCTACAGGTACATAGTTCGAGAGAGAAAGCCCAGTCTACTGTGAGCCTGAATGGGTAATCCTTACTTGCCTCTCTAATGCCAGTAAATGGTATAATCCCTATTGAAGCTTAAAAGAAAGCTTCTGGATAAGTCGAGGATTTAGCCAGATGATCCAGGTATAGAGGTGAAGTTGTCATATTTCAGATTGCAAATCTGACTTGAACTTTTCTGCGTTCCTGGGCTGAGCAGGCTGGATCACAGGGAAACTCACAAGAGACATTGTACTAGGAGAATTCTCAGCTGACACTGAGCGTCCTGAGCGCCTCCTCTGCTGACCAGGAAGCCAGTTCCCACAGGAAGCCTAAGTACAGCCAGAGGCCGCTTGGTGAGCAAGGGGTCTGCTGAAGGGAAGCTGGTTATCTAATTCAAGCAAGACAAGAATCTCATGTCTTCTCTTTTCTCAGACATTCCACTAACCATTTTCCTTCCCACTCAGTTGACGACGTACCATAATCCACTGGAGAAGAGTAGCCATTACGTGGGAACACATCATCCTCCCATCTTGGACACATGCGTCCCCTACCCTGGCTCCTTACCACCCCGCTAGTGAAGGGGAAGGTCATATTCTTTCCTGTCTCCGCCAGTTCTTGTGTGTCAGAAATCTCTCGCCTTCTACTTACTCTCCTCGGAACATGAACATGTTTTAGCATCTCCTTTCTCACACACACACATACACACACAAACACACACACATACACACACACACCACTTCCATCGTCCACACATTCCCTGCCATTTCTGCCCCATTTTTCATCAGTGCTCTGATGGGTAGTCTCAGAAACACA